>LQRL01154955.1:2377-28740 GCA_001703475.1 Hydroides elegans
AGTTTCACACCTTATTTTTTCACACCCCCAAAAATAATCAATCAATATTTGAACTGTTTCTACTAGTTGTGAAAAATTATTAGTTCTACCGATGCTGAAAATTTGAGCATAATTGGCTGACGCATAAAAAAGTTATTGAGAAATATATTTATATACTATCTTGTTTGGGTCAGTATATATATAAAAAATATATATTCATTCTTATCATCTATCCAATATATAATATTAAGAAAATACTGTAGCAGGTAATATCTTATTTTAATTTCAACCAAAATTTAAACTTAAACAGATTTGATGGTTGAAAGTATTGAACATGGGGTTTAAAAGTAATCATTTTCGTGTTTTATGTCTAACCTCGAATTCCTACAAAGCACGAGAGTGTACATTTATGGTTCTGATACGTCTTTCAATATGTTATTTTTTTTCTAAAACATATCCTGCCACAAGTGCTACGTTTCCTAATAATATAAAATTATTGTTTTATAAGATAGGGGCATTGTATTAGTTGTTATTTTCGAAAATTATATGAATTCAACATCAAATGACATAATCGATAAACTACAGTGTTTTTTTTCTTTCAAAAAAATACAATATTTCTACAAAATACTCTAAAAATAATTTGCAAAATGGTATGATATGTACATGTGTATAAAGGTCATTGACACAAAAAAAACCGTCTAATACCACGATACATATACCGCGTATTCTTTTAAGATTAAACCGGTTAGAGTTGGAACAACTTTTTTCGGTTAACCCATCCTTTTTAGATCAACCTTTTTCGGTTAACAACCGGATTACTCTTTATTCATACAAAGCTTTCTTTTGAGATCATGTTAACCCAACCTTAACCGGTTAGAGTTGCTTCTAAAAAGAATACGGGGATAGATCCATCATCTGGTACCGTATGGCTTTTGCGATAGCAGCTTATGTACAGTGCGTTTCAAAAATGTACGTATCAATTTCCGGATTACTGTGGGCCTGGCGTCATTCGAAGCTTTTCTCTTTTTTTACTGTCTTCCAATGTAATGTATATCCTATCAAAACAGAAGAAACCGCTGCCTTAACGCTCGTTGAGTTTGGAAAGCAAGTCGTTATATTAGTCCCTAATAGGTTATAAATCGTCAAACACGGTTTGTAAGAAGAAGAACCTTAGAAAAAGCTTCTAGTATTGCCAAACCATTTTATATCTCTTGTAATTGATCTGAGTTGGAAAGGTATATCTTAGTTGAAAAGTATGCACCGAACTGTTCCCAACAAAACGTATACCCTATCGAATTCCAACTGGCTTAAGAAATTTTGAGAAAAAAAACTTTCTAGCTTGGAGTTTTGCACAATATGAAAAACATATTTTTAATTATTTTCTAATTTTCGTAAAAACAAATGTGATAGTTATTAGTTCGAAATCAAACCTGCTTGTAATGTCCTAATGAATATAAATTAACAATAAATTATGACTAATTTAGTTATATTCAACGTTGAATATTTTGCAAAATTGATCCTTTTCTGTTCCTAGCTGGCTAGAAAAAGAAATTAAATAACTCACCTGGCTTAGAAAGTGAGCACCTTTTTTTGCAAAATGTTAATTTTCGAAAACCTTAATGTTGATCGCTTTTTATTGTGTTAATTTAAGGTGATTTTATAACTTGTCAAAGATGTGTCGTGGGGTGCCCTTCTTATTTTCAGGGCTTCTTATAGAGGCTGATCCTTTCTATTTCACTCAACTGCTGGGCAAGAGTCGACGAAGCTGGGCCATCAATGCATGCCTTAGTGCATCTAAGGATATTGGATGGGCAAGTATTGATTTAAATACCTCTATGAATCAATTGTGTATAAAAATGAGTTTTGTGTTTACCTAATCCAGGTGGGTCTCGCTGAGTTTTTGGTACCTTTTTGATAAAATACACATCTAACTAAGCATATGATAATCAACCATTTATCACCAATCACTGTCATTAGATTACTAGAAAAACAGTTTTACAATATTTATATGTAACCACGCTGATATATTCTGGGAGGTAGCACCTATTTAAAAAATAGATTCATTCTATAGGAAAAACCATCACATAAACCGTTCAACGATTTGAATTCTACCCATGCTGTTTCCGATTAAACTTGAGCGAAGATTCAGGAGAGTATACCACATGACACTAATGAAAATAAACAAACGAAATATATTTTTTCCTATTTATTTAAAATTTAATTTATATTCATTTCTAATTTTAAGTTAAGCCTGAGCGAGGATGCTGGAGGCCGCGGCACTATGCTTCTGGACGACCAAACCCCAGATATACTTAATATCCCTCGCACCGAGTGGAATCCAATTGTGCGATCCAACTTCCCTGTTATCCGTCAAATTCCGTGTTTTCCTTTAGAATCTTTGCTTCTGGTATTAAACAGAACAATTGTCGCTGCTTATATATCCAAACTTGTTTTATATTTTTGTCCATGATTTTTTCAACGACCTTTTTCAACGATTTTTTTTCCATGATATTTTATTTCTGGATATTTTCCATGATATTTTTTTCAGGTCTTAGTATGATAACATCAACTGTTTCTCCCACATAGAAGTGTGCACAATATGCATTAGCTAAGGCACAACAAGATAATTTCAAATAATTTTAAAGTAAATTTGGTGTTAATCGTTTTCAATTTTTAATTCTATTTCATTTTATTCTGTTTATAGTTAAGCTTGAGCGAAGATGCAGGCGGCCGCGGCACTATGCTTTTGGACGACCAATCCCCAGATGATCTCAACATCGCTCGCCCCGAGTGGAATCCAATCGTGCAATCCAACTTTCCTGTCATCCGTCAAATTCCGTGCTTCCCTTTAGAATCACTGCTTCTTGCCTTGAACAGAACAGTAGTCGATTATTTCAGTTTAGACGTTGAAGGAATGGAGATGAGTGTATTGGAAAGTATAACTCATGATGATATCCATATTAGAACAATGACAGTGGAGTATGATCACGCAGTAGAGACAGAACAAGAAAAAGAGCATATGAGAAGGACAATTGAGGAGATGGGATATGAGTTTGTGAAGACTATCGATGTGAAAGAGCCGAAAAAGGCCTACTGGGCGAATGATTTTGTTTTTGTTAAAGATGATGCAATGAAAACTATTTCACATTTATAAATGTTTTTTTTTTGTTATGTATATACAATGCACTTGTTAATAATTGTGCATAAGGGGGATCCAACTAGCACGTATCGTTTGCATATACCATAAAACTGTTATGTTTAATTCAAATGTAATAGAAATTTGTTATATATATAATAAAACCAATCTATTCTCTTTGAAATTTTATTCATACTTTTTTCATATAAAATAAATATTATTTGAGTAATACTAGGAAGACATAATGCCTGAGATTTCAGCAATAGTATAGCTGTCTATTGACACATTATTCAAAAAGTTGCAAAATTAAGTTAGCTGGGGCGTATCTCCTTTTTCGCCAGCTTGGAACACCAAAGGAACACCTTTTGCAATTTTTTTTCAATATAACTAAATCATCATTCACATATCGAAATAATTGTTCACACTTATTATTGCAAAAATTACGAAATCATCATAAAAGGTGTGCCTAAATTCAAGAAAATCTCCAATTTGAAAGTATCACAGTTTCTTGCTTGTTGGGTTGTGACCCTTTTTAACCCAGCTTTCGTGAAACGAAAACTGGGTTTGTGAGATCGGTCTGCGTCGTCCGCCGTTAGTTAGTTAGTTGTATAGTAAACTTTTTCATGGAAATCTATCTCCTCCCACAGTTTTTGTCGTAGAGATTTCAAACTTTAACCCAAGCTCTTTTATGGTACCCCCATACCGGCTTGTGCTTTATAGGACGATTGACCCTCTTGGCTCGCCATGGTGGACTTCGCGAAAACCGCCAATTTGGTCTTCTATAAAGAGAAAAACGAATTCCTCTCTAACCTATCTCCTCCCACAGTTTTGATAGTAGAGCTTTCAAACTTTAATCGAAATCCATTTATGGTACCCTCATACCGGCTTGTGCTTTATAGGACGATTGACCCTCTTGGCTCGCCATGGTTGACTTTGCAAAAACCGCCAATTTCGTCTTCTATATAGAGAAAAACTTATTCCTTTCTAACCAATCTCCTCCCACAGTTTTGACAGTAGAGCTTTCAAACTTTAACCCATGCTTCTTTATGGCACGGGGGCTTGTGTCTTGGGTGATTGCTTCTTTTTATATCCCATGTTGGACACGCGCATTTTTCTTATTGACGCATACCTTCAAGTTATTGATTTTTATGTCTGTTGATTTCATTGTTTGTTTAGATCACAGCTGTTACACACCAGGCCGAACAGCTCAGTCAGTCGTGTATCGGCTTCATGATCCAAAGATCGTGGGTTCGATCCTGGATTCAACTCAGAAATATTTTTCCCTCAGAAAATGTCAGAAATAATATTATCAATTATGGTGTCAATAGGAAATAACCATATCTTATCTGAAGTCTTTGATTTGATATAATGGCCGGGTCATAATGTACTCATACATATTGTTTATATGTTCATTGATATCGCGTATGGGCCTCTAACTCAGATATAGCATCGTAATCATGGTCATAAGGTTGTAGGTTCAATTCCCAGCTTGTACAACCTATTCCTTATAATGATGCTAAAATTCTGAGAACAATTCTAACAATTGTTAATCATATGCAGATGTTTAACCAAATGGAAACCATGACTTTTTTTTACCGGCGTATGCATTTACACGCACCTGTCATTTTTCATTAAACAATTAACAAAATACGCTTGCTAGCACTTAAAAGAGGTTACGTCATATCTATAAACTAAAGCTGGGTCATTGTCCTTGACAATCTTGTTTTTTCTTTTTGGAAACCGATAGACTTCTCAACCAGTAAATGCACCACCCGAAAACGCGACCAGTTTTTGAACCACTTTTTATCTTCCATAGAAATAGCACAACAAGTAAACTTGTATACACCAAAATATAAATTATGGCCATGCTTGATGAAATATGGCCATATTTAATGTTTTGGTCTAAACAAATAAACTTGTTGTGCTATTTCTATGGAAAATGAAAAGTGGTTCAAAAACTGGTCGCGTTTTCGGGTGGTGCAATTACTGGTTGAGAGGTCTAATGAGGTGCATCTCATTGTCAATCAACGAATATCAATATAAAATCCACGCATTATAATTTGTTTAAACATGGAAAATCGGGTGGTCGAAAGCAGGATATTGGATATGTGAGCATCTTTAAAAAAGTTATTTGACAATTTGATTACATCTATTTTACATAGACCTCTCACTTGGAACTTGAGCCAGTTAACACACACTTTTTGGCTTTGAGGGTATGGATTTCAAGCTTTTTAGCATAGGATTTCTGCCACATCCATACATATCATAGGTGTATCAATTGAGAATTAATCAGTAATAATTAAATTACTGTATATGTTATAATTTGTGAGCACACGCATATCCCATAACATGGGGGTCAGCAACCATGCAACCTTGGTTTTTGGGCCACTTCGGGTTTCGCCATTTAAACATCGCAAAAGATCTGTATAGCTTGAATAGCTTATCACGCATCATTCTTTCTCTTTCAATACATACTGCATAGTACATAGTCTCTCTGGTTAGATTTATTTTGCGCATATATAGTAATATGTGATATATAGTACCAAGTGAAGTCAATATAATTATCAACCATATTGTCCTGTAGCTCTGTCATACGCATCTTTTACAGCTTTTTCAGGCAAGACATCCTCCGATGTCAAGGCTCCGACGTAAAGGAACATTCGAATTTGGACACATATAAAAATCAAAGGATTTACTTTTTGTCGTGGACTTACGTTGACATTGCGCCGACATAGTACCAAATCGAGCGTTTGAATCACGTTCCTCCGACGGTTAAACACTTCAGAAAGCCAGGAACCCTAAAAAGCCCAAAATGCGGTAGAATGCGCATATGACAAAGCTACGGGACAATATGGTTGATAATTATATTGACTATGTACTATATATCACATATTTACTATATATGCGCGAAATAAATCAAACCAGAGAGACTACGAGATGTTTTTGGACATCATCAAATTACGCCAGTATTACATTAAGGAAGTGTTCACATTTACACTCAGCTTTGCATGGTCAAACCACTAAAATTATGAAAACATGATGATATATAGTGTATTATTGTATGATTTATGTTTACTAAGACTTGCAGCAGAGATCATTGTTTTCAAGACGTAATTTCAAGTCAAAATGTCCTCTGTAGTATGTATTGAAATACAGATAATGATGCGTGATAAGCTATTTAAGCTATACATATATTTTGCGATGTTTAAATGGCAAAACCCGAAGTGGCCCAAATACCAAGGTCGCATGGTTGCTGACCCCCATGTTATGGGATATGCGTGTGCTCACAAATTATAACATATACAACAATTTAGTTATCACTAATCGATTCTCAATTGATACACCTATGATATGTATGGATGTGGCAGAAATCCTATGCTAAAAAGCTTGAAATCCATACCCTCAAAGTCAAAAAGGGTGTGTTTACTGGCTCAAATACCAAGTTAGAGGTCTATGATTATAAACATATTCTATTGCGGTTCATCTGTCGCTCTAAGTGTCAAACACACTTTGTCGAATAATTAAAAATCATCGAGACTGAAAAATACAATAGATTCTAGAGTCCCTTTTTATTGTTTGATTACTTTTAGTTATACAGAAGTGAAGTGAATTTCTTGTAAACCATTGCAAGTATACATAAACATATGTTGTATACATCGCATTATTTGATTGGAATAAAATTGAATTAATTTTGATATCGTTTATTGTTGTAGATAAGACTCTATACGCCATAAAACTTAACAAGACACATTGGATATCATCTCATATCTTGGATAAGATTCTATACTATACAGTCTTATAGACTATATCATTAGAGTATAAATTTAATTCTTCACCTCTCGCGCTTCAAAAACGAACAAAATGAAAGGTTACATAGCAAGCTATCTCCCTGTGACCCAGCTCTGCTTATGGATATTATTCTTCATCGCGAGCATCAATTTACATATGAAATTCAATCAACTCGCCAATTTAGACAGCGCCTGTATAAAACGCGTTCGCGGCAAGCGTATAGCCAACGAACTACTAACGGATATTCCGACGATAAATGAACGATTTCAAAATTTGCTCGACCGGAAGCCAGTCGCTTCGGATCCGGAAGTGATTGACATGGCCCGGATGTTGTTACATCCGCCTTCCGGTCACGTGATTAAACCGTCAATTCCGTATCCGCAGTTAGTGCGCGAGTTTCAAACGAAACAAAGCCGGTGGGTGCGGGAGCAGTTCAAAGATCAAGTAAGGTTTTTATTATGTATGTTTTATTTGTATTTAACTGTAAAATATGCTCTATTACATTATTTTCTAATGCGGTATATTGTTTCAAACGAATCAAAGCCGGTGAGTGCGAGAATAGTTCAAAAATCATGTTGGTTGTAGGCTATTCATTTTTGGTTTAAGTCAGGAGGGCCTGACCACAATGAAAGTTTTTTTTTAATAGTTTTCTCTAAATTTTACCGAGTTTCCTTATGTAATTATAATTGGAATCCGTAAAAAGGTAACAAAAATAAAAACAAAACCAGAGTTTGGTGCTTATTTTGTTTTTTTTTTTTGCTAGGAACATATTCAAAAATGGGGTTGGTTTTAGTTATAAGCTAGAAGGGTCAAGGGTCGTCAGGAGCTGCTGCATCTGTTTAAACAATTTTCGTGTTGAAATTATTACAAGTGCGCTTCAATTCATTTTTTAAAAATTCATTTCATCCCAGTTTTGTTTTTCCTTAATGGATGATATTGATTTTTATAAATTATCTCGATGAATATCTAAGCAAGATAGAAACGGAAAATCACGCGAAATAGTTTTACTTTCAATAAGGTTATTTAGGTATAATTGAACCCTTTCACAGGAAAATGACGCTCACATGATGAAGGTAAGGCCGCGCTCACGCAAAAAAGCTCGTAACAAGCTTAAAAACCGATTTTCTTGAAAGCCACACTTGTAAAAAACAAAAAAACATAGCAATTAAACTCTCTGTCCACACAAGATTTAAGAGCTATTTTTGCGTGAACGCGCCTTAAAAGTTAGTTCTAGCATTCTATTTTTTCTAGCATGCCGGGCGTTTCTTCGTCGAGTGTGGTGCCCTAGATGGCGAGCGGTCGTCAAATACAATAGTTCTGGAGCAGGAACATAAATGGCAAGGTATAGTGACTCCTTTATAAGCCACAACCCCAAAGTTGGGGGCCTATAGAGTTGGGAATCCGTCTGTCTGTCCGTCAGTCAGTCTGACATCGCTTTCATGGACTGGCCAGAACGTCTGAACGGAAGGTCATAGAGAGATTCATAGACTAGGGTTATAGGCTGCAATGAAAGATCTTGGCTTGTAGATGTGTCTTTGGACTGGTTCGGCCGAATTCGCCACCAGAAGTTGACCGAATTAAGCTAAAATGCCCAAAACGTATGATTTTAAACATGAGCATAAACGAAATATTCAAAATCATTTCGATTCAAGGGCGATTGGGGCCTATTCGTGTTCAACAAAGGCTTCCTTGTCTTGTAGGGCTTGGCCATACGGGGCGCTTTTTCGACAAACCAAGAAAAGACTTCCAATGAGGCCAGACCCATATTTTTAAAAGTTTTTTTAAAAACTAAATACAAACTTGACAATATAATTAATCGCTACCCCATTACAAAAAAACTGAACTGTTGCATAAATATATTTATAAATAATAACTCATAATTCTAAATTACCAAATTAGTTATTATATATGCAATTTATAAGAGCGATGACGGACACTTGCTTCATTGGGTTGCTCGGTAAATCAAATATAAATGACCCCTAGAAGATATTGGTAAATTAAGCATCGCTGACTTTACATCTTTTTATAATTTAGGAGCGATCGCAGAAGGTTTTGCAAGTTCGTGCAGGCCCCATTGAGCCATGTTCACGCAAAAACACTCTAAAATAATGCAAAAATAGCCCGCGTTTACTGAACAGAAGAGAAAAATTGTGGTTTTCAATCTTTTGGTTTTAGAGCTTATGATATTTGATATTTTGTGTTTGCCTGAACGTGGTTTTAGGCCGTGTTCACGCAAACGTAAAAAAATTTAGGAAAATAGCACGAAACCCGATATTTTGAAAGACACATTTGTATACAAACATAGCAATTTATTCCTTCTGTTCACGCAAAAATTTATGATATTTTTCTTTACGTGAACACACCTTTAGATGTACAATAGCTTGTTCACATCGCAATGTCAAAAATGGGTGTAATTATATTGTTACGTTGATGAATAGTAATTTAATGTAATGAATTAATGAACAGTAATTTAATGTACTACAATGAATATGGTCAATGTAATCATACAAGCATTGCATTGGTGGCATGGGAAGGCCAACAAAATTGGAGGTCACCAGAACTATTGATTTTAAATTAATATATTTAAATAATATTTATTTTTATAAATTATTCTATATATAATATTAAGAAAATACTGTAGCAGGTAATATTTTATTCCAATTTCAACCAAAGTTTAAACTTAAACAGATTTGATGGTTGAAAGTATTGAACATGGGGTTTAAAAGTAATCATTTTCATGTTTTATGTCTAACCTCGAATTCCTACAAAGCACGAGAGTGTATATTTATGGTTCTGATACGTCTTTCAATAAGTTATTTTTTTCTAAAACATATCCTGCCACAAGTGCTACGTTTCCTAATAATATAAAATTATTGTTTTATAAGATAGGGGCATTGTAATAGTTGTTATTTTCGAAAATTATATGAATTCAACATCAAATGACATAATCGATAAACTACAGTGTTTTTTTCTTTCCAAAAAATACAATATTTCTACAAAATACTCTAAAAATAATTTGCAAAATGGTATGATATGTACATATGTATAAAGGTCATTGACACCAAAAAACCGTCTAATACCATGATACATACCGCGTATTCTTTTAAGATTAAACCGGTTGGAGTTGGAACAACTTTTTTCGGTTAACCCATTCTTTTTATAATTAGATCAACCTTTTTCGGTTAACAACCGGATTACTCTTTATTCATACAAAGCTTTCTTTTGAGATCATGTTAATCCAACCTTAAACGGTTAGAGTTGCTTCTAAAAAGAATACGGGGATAGATCCATCATCTGGTATCGTATGGCTTTTGCGATAGCAGCTTATGTACAGTGCGTTTCAAAAATGTATGTCATAATTTCCGGATTACTATGGGCCTGGCGTCATTCGAAGCTTTTTCTCTTTTTTTTACCGTCCAAACACTGTCTTCCAATGTAATGTATGTCCTACCAAAACAGAAGAAACCGCTGCCTTAACGATCGTGGAGTTTGGAAAAGCAAGTCGTTATATTAGTCCCTAATAGGTTATAAATCGTCAAACACGGTTTGTAAGAAGAAGAACCTTAGAAAAAGCTTCTAGTATGGCCAAACCATTTTATATCTCTTGTAATTGATCTGAGTTGGAAAGGTATATCTTAGTTGAAAAGTATGCACCGAACTGTTCCCAACAAAACGTATACCCTATCGAATTCCAACTGGCTTAAGAAATTTTGAGAAAAAATACTTTCTAGCTTGGAGATTTGCACAATATGAAAAACATATTTTTAATCATTTTCTAATTTTCGTAAAAACAAATGTGATAGTTATTAGTTCGAAACCAAACCTGCTTGCAATGTCCTAATGAATATAAATTAACAATAAATTATGACTAATTTAGTTATATTCAACGTTGAATATTTTGCAAAATTGATCCTTTTCTGTTCCTAGCTGGTTAGAAAAAGAAATACAATAAGTCAGCCGTCTTAGAAAGTGAGCACTTTTTAACCCAGCTTTCGTGAAACGAAAACTGGGTTTGTGAGATCGGTCTGCGTCGTCCGCCGTTAGTTAGTTAGTTAGTTGTATAGTAAACTTTTTCATGGAAACCTATCTCCTCCCACAGTTTTGGTGGTAGAGTTTTCAAACTTTAACCCAAGCTCATTTATGGTACCCTCATACCGGCTTGTGCTTTATAGAACGATTGACCCACTTGACTCGCCATGGTGGACTTCGCAAAAACCGCCAATTTGGTCTTCTATATAGAGAAAAACTAATTCCTCTCTAACCTATCTCTTCCCACAGTTTTGACAGTAGAGCTTTCAAACTTTAGCCCATGCGTCATTATGGTACCCTCATACCGGCTTGTGCTTTATAGGACGATTGACCCTCTTGGCTCGCCATGGTGGACTTCGCAAAAACCGCCAATTTGGACTTCTATATAGAGACAAACTAATTCCTCTCTAACCTATCTCCCCCAACAGTTTTGACAGTAGAGCTTTCAAACTTAAGCCCATGCGTCTTTATGGTACCCTTATACCGGCTTGTGCTTTATAGAATGATTTACCCTCTTGGCTCGCCATGGTGGACTTCGCAAAAACCGCCAATTTGATCTTTTATATAGAGAAAAACTAATTCCTCTCTAACCTATCTCCTCCCACAGTTTTGACAGTAGAGCTTTCAAACTTTAATCCAAGCTCATTTATGGTACTCTTATACCGGCTTGTGCTTTATAGAACGATTGACCCTCTTGGCTCGCCATGGTGGACTCAGCGATTTTCGCCCAATTTGGTCTTCTATATAGTAAAAAAAAGACTTAAAGCCCATTCCGCATGATCATATACCGACTGCTATTGGTAAGATAGGTCCTATGGCGTGTATTATATACACGATCAAACCTGCCGTAAGCAGAAAGGTTGGTCATGCGGGGGCTTGTGTCTTGGGTGATTGTGTCATCTTATATCTAATGGTGGACACGCGCATTTTTTCTCATTGACACATACCTTCAAGTTCAGGGTGACCAGCGTCAGGGAAAATCAGAGAGAATCAGGGAATTTCACAGTCACGTTTTCAAATCAGGGAAAGTCAGGGAAAATCGACCTTTTTGGAGAAAATCAGGGAAAAATCAGGGAATTTCGTAATGAATCAGGGAAAAAAATCAGGGAATTTCGTTATGATATTTGCTTGTTATTTTTTAGGATTTATCTAGAAAATTTCGCTCGCGCCTTCGGCGTTCGCATACTATGGATACTTCTTAAACATTTTGGCTCGCGCCGTCTGCGTTCGAATATTGACTAAATTTAGCTATAGTTTATTATTAAGTATCATCTTGGAACAGGGAAAAAATCAGGGAAAGTCAGGGACAAAATCAGGGATTTTATACTGTCTGGAGACTGGTCACCCTGAAGTTATTGATTTTTATGTCTGTTGATTTTATTGTTTGTTTAGATCACAACTGTTACACACCAGGCCGAATAGCTCAGTCAGTCGTGTATCGGCTTCATGATCCAAAGATCGTGGGTTCGATCCTGGATTCAACTCTAAAATATTTTTCCCTCAGAAAATGTCAGAAATGATATTCTCAATTATGGTGCCTATAGGAAATAATCATATCTTATCTGAAAGTCTTTGATTTGATATAATCGCCGGTCATAATGTACTCACACATATTGTTTATATGTTCATTCATATCGCGTATGGGCCTGTAGCTCAGGGATATAGCATCGTAATCATGGTCATAAGGTTGTAGGTTCGAATCCCAGCTTGTACAACTTATACCTCATGATGATGCTTAAATTATGAAAACAATTCTTACAATTCTTACAATTCTTATTTATATGCAGATGTTTAAACAAATGGATACCAGGACTTGCATACCGGCCTATGCATTTACACGTACCTGTCATTTTTTCATTAAACAATAAACAAAATGCGCTTGCTAGCACTTTAAAGAGGTTACGTCATATCTATTAACTAAAGCTGGGTCATTGTCCTTGACAATTTTGTTTTTACAAAATGTTAATGTTCCAAAACCATAATTGTTGATCGCATCTGTTGTGTTGATCTAAGGTGATTTTAAAACTTTTTCAAAAATGTGTCGTGGGGTGCCCTTCTAATAGGAGACTTGCAGTATTCCCGCTGTGCGAGTGAAGAGCGTCGTATTTATTCATCAAGTCTTTAAAAAAACTTGACCAGAACCGCAACTCGAACAGAGCTGTTTCCTCTGCAGTTAGTTATAATGATGAGTTATGCAAACATCCTCTAGCTTTATTATTAATCATTATTCAGACTTTAAAATCATATGGTCATATTTGTTGAATATTTTCCTTCATTATCACAGCATTTTCAGATCCGTTTGTTCACAAATGAATATTTTACAGGTCCATGAAACTTAAAGAGTGAATGGTATTAAGTATAGTCCCGTGGAGCGTAAGCCTATACTGCTGATGCCTCGTATTTCGGTTCGGGTGATCAAAATTTATGCTTATCGCATCTCGACTATTTGCAGGGCTTCTCATAGAGGCGGATCCCTTCTATTTCACTCAACTGCTGGGCAAGAGTCGACGAAGCTGGGCCATCAACTCATGTCTTAGTGCTTCTAAGGATATTGGATGGGTAAATCATTTTCTTTTTAAATCCGTCATATGATTTATTTAATACATGAATATGTTTTTTTAGCTAGGCCCTACCGAGCTTTCGCTATTAATAGATAGTTTTTATAAAAGAAGGAACACTTATTTGTTAAAATGCAAATAAGAAGTATATAGCATCAAATAAAAGGTCATTTATGAGAAAGAACTATTTATGGGATAAAGAACCGGTTCTAGCCATTTTCTTTTTTTTCTATCCAGTGTAATATAAAGCGGAAGAAAATCAAATATAAAACACGTTTGATTAAATACCCAACAACCAGGAATAATCTTAATTTATACACATTCCACCCCTAACGCCTTTTTGTTTCATTTGACACATGGAATGTTTCGCTCAGAAATTTGTTTACCGTGAGTTAACCCATTAAAAAATGATTTTTTTTTTCAGTTGAGCCTGAGCGAAGATGCAGGCGGCCGCGGTACTATGATGTTGGACGACCAATCCCCATCTGATCTCAACATCGCTCGCCCCAAATGGAACCCGATTGCGCAATCAAACTTCCCTGTGATCAGTCAAATCCCTTGCTTTCCTTTAGAATCACTGCTTCTAGCCTTGAACAGAACAGTGGTAGACTATTTTAGCTTAGACGTAGAGGGCATGGAAATGAGTGTATTGAAGAGTATTCCTCATGATGATATCCATATTAGAACAATGACTGTGGAATATGATCATGCCGCGAAAACGGAAGAAGAGGCACAGGATATGAGAAGGACAATTGAGGAGATGGGATATGAGTTTGTGAAGACTATTGATGTGAAAGAGCCGAAAAAAGCTTATTGGGCGAATGATTTTGTTTTTGTTAAGAGATAATATTAAATGAGTAAATATCAAAAAAACATCAAATATATCATGAATGTTATCTTTAACACTTTATTATACCCTGTTAATTAAATGCTCAAACGTGTTAATCTTATCTTGTTCTA
The DNA here is from genome assembly GCA_001703475.1 of Hydroides elegans. Taxonomy (NCBI): domain Eukaryota; kingdom Metazoa; phylum Annelida; class Polychaeta; order Sabellida; family Serpulidae; genus Hydroides; species Hydroides elegans. The sequence continues at coordinate 16,829 of LQRL01154955.1, forward strand.
TACTTTTTATGATGTTTTACAAGGTCTTTCCGCGACCAATTCACTTGATTTTGCATGTGAAATATATATTAATCACACATTTATTTGGACGCTTTAAATACTCTTAAATCCATATTAAGATATAACATTGTGCGTTTAATACATCTATATCTCGATGGAGACAGGTATTGGAAAGTATTCCTCATGATGATATTCATATACGAACTATGCCAGTCGAATATGATCATGCTACTGATACAGAACAAGAAGCACAGGATATGAGAAGGACGATTGAGGAGATGGGATATGAATTTGTGAAGACTATAGATGTGAAAGAGCCGAAAAAGGCTTATTGGGCGAATGATTTTGTTTTTGTTAAAAGGTGACATTGTTGAAGAAATAAAAGTAAAAAAAAACACGCTCAAGTCATTGTCTTTTACATCTTAAAATCTTGCAATCAATTCATATATATTCCAGATCAAAAAGTGCATTACTTTTTTTAACAGCATTGTTTATGATGCTACAGCAGACATTTTCTCGATTACAAACCCTGGATAATTAAGCATAATTATAATCAAATATAATTTTGATAAGTTCGACCCTCCACAATCCACTTTAATATTTAATATTGCACATCCAATGACCTCATATATCGATATATCGATATATCGATATATCGAGAAAAAAGTATGGATAATATACCACGTGATATTATACATATTAGAACTATGATAGTGGAGTATGATCATGCAGTAGAGACAGAACAAGAGGCACAGGATATGAGAAGGACGATTGAGGAGATGGGATATGAATTTGTGAAGACTATAGATGTGAAAGAGCCGAAAAAGGCTTATTGGGCGAATGATTTTGTTTTTGTCAAAAGGTAATATAATAGAAAAGAAAACGCTATAAAACCTTTTAAATTTTGTTTTTAATTGTTTTTGCTTTTACTAGACACTATCCTTAAATGTATGTGCATATATCATTGCACAAATGTATGACACAAATATGTTAGCTTTGGATACACTGCACAACGTTATTTTATGGTTAATACAGGTGTTATATTTTTTGGATAAGCCATTATTGTTTTATAATTTAATTTATTTTGAATATTTCATACAAAAATAAACATAAATGAATGATTTATACTATCTGAACAAAGCACCATACTTTTCAGTTGTAGTATATCTTTCTATTGATTCGCCTAGCTAAAGCGAAAGTCCTACTTTTATAAATAACCATGTATGAAAATCCCCTGCTACTTCAGTCAAGTGCACTATGAGATAATTGCAACTTAAATAAGCATAGTAAACTACGTTGGTTATAATTATTTCAATATTCACATTTTGAATCAGTAAAAGATTATATTTGTGAGAAAACAACGTCGGATAGTGTACATTTAATTACAACGTTATTTATTTGCGTGATTTTTTCTTATGTATCAAATATCCTCAAATTTCGCTCAAATGTTACTTTCGGTTTAGGATATATCTCATACAGAGACATGGCCTGACAGGTATTTATATTTTGAAACTGAACACATTGTTTACTTATTACATCCATTCTTATGGCGAAAATTCGAAAAATAAGTTTTTATATGTATAATTATGCGATCATTATGTATACATTGTATGGATATATCCATATAACCCACCACTGAGCGGATGTAACCTTAAAATTTTAAAAAAAGTTGAAAAGCTGAAATAACTGTAATTTCCGAACCAAAAACCGATAAAACAATGATTATTATACATTTGTAGTTCACAACTTTAATCATAGATTTTCTCAACGAAACAAACAAATTCGATGTGGTTGTAGCGTGGTCATAGTCTATATTCAAAGGTGATTCATCGAAAATTCGGGATGTGATTGTAATGTGGTTATAATGCGGTTGCAATGCGGTTATAATTTGAGATGCTAAGGTCATTCACCCCGAATTCCTAGACACTACTCGGACTTGTTATATCTGAGTCGACAAAAATGTATGCCGGTGTTAGGGGGAAACTACGGAAGACGGATAGGGCCAGCTGTGTTGTTGATATGCGATGGAGATATATCTCGGTACTGAGTAGATTATGTCCTTAGGTGTGCTGTAGATATATGTCGGTACGGTTGATATAAGACCACAGGTGCTGTGCAGATATATCTCAATACTGAGCACATATGAACCTTAATCTATAACATATATTAAAGATTAAGCAACCACGCAGTATTTATAAACCGTACAATCTATATTCATTCCCAAAATCAATCTTAAAGTAATCACATAATTATCAACAGTATATCCCTAACCCTAAATCCCTCGATATTATCAATAAATCAAAACTATTGCAGGTTTGAAATTAAAGCGCACAGTTTGTGTACGATTACTTGAGAATGAAACTCTCATTCATAAAAATAATCACTGAACCTCATGAACATAACCGAGTTGCAACTACATTCTAAATTGCAAGAATCCACTCCGTCTCGAAATATGCCCTATGTTGGAAATGGAACAGATTTCGGGGTTGAAAACGGCTAAGTCCGCCATGTAATGAGACTGGTGGACATAGCCGTGTTCAGCCCCGAACTCTGCTCCCATTCCAAACATAGGGCGTATTTAGAGATGGTGTAGATTTTTGCAATTTGGAGTGTCATTGCAACTCGGTAACCTTCAATAAGTTCAGTGATTGTTATTATGAAAGGCATTTTTGTTTGTAAACAATCGCTATTAAACTGTGCGCTCAAATTTCAAACCTACAGTAGAATAAAACTGTCTACCGTTTAAATACAAAATTGCGAAAATAATAACCGTTTCCAGTAAGTTATAATTGAATTCGAGCATAAACATCTTCACTCTTTTTATAGCGACACACCAACCACCCTTACCCAAACCTTGAACGTTATCCTAAACTTGAACTCACAATTTATTGTTGTCTTCAGTTTAAAATGATAATGAGCTAGGTTCATATGTGCTCAGTATTGAGATATATCTCCACAGCACCTGTGGTCTTATATCACCCGTACCGACATATATCTACAGCACACCTAAGGACATAATCTACTCAGTACCGAGATATATGTACTCAGTACCGAGATATATCTCCATCGTATATCAACAACACAGCTGGCCCTATCCGTCTTCCGTAGGAAACAAACCTCAGCGGGGAAACAATTGTCGACAATTGTTTCCCGAAATGCATCTCGAATTGTGTCCGGGGAAACAATTGTCGCATACAACGAAAAGAGCAGCAGTCCCTTATAAAGAACATATAGGGAACTGAGGTAAATTTTCACTGAGGTTTGTTTCCCCGCAACACCGGGAAAACCTTTATTTCTTCGGCAACTCGTCAGCGGAATATTTTGAAATCGCAGCAAAATCAAAAGTGAATATAGTCTAAGAAGTATCCCTGGCGATACATTTGAATTACTATATTTTCTGTCAGTGTCAGTGTGCGATTTCAAAATATTTCGCTGGTCGATGGCCGCAATATAAAAAGGCACCACATGACACATTTACTAATACGAAAAGAAATTGCTTACCTTCAAGCCGGCTTGGAACATAAAAGGAACACCGTTTGCGAATATTTACATGTGGAACATAACCAAATAAACTATCAATCATATCTTGCAAATAACAATTTATAAGACATTTGCTAGCAAGTGTAATCGATTTCGATATAATAATTATCGCTACTCATTGGAACAGTTAAGGTAGGCCTATTATAGCAAAAAAGATGTACCTCAAACTGACTAAATCTCCAAACTAGAAAGATTTTTCTCAAAATTCACAAGCCAGCTGGAATTTGGTGGGGAACAACTTTTTTTGGGAACAGCTCGTGAGGTGCTCTTCTATTTTGCTCTCAAAACACGGGTTCGCCCGTCTTATTCTGGACTTGCAACGTAGACGTATGTATCGAATATTCGGACAAAATCAAGTCACTTTTGAGTTGGGCCGTGGTTGTCTCCTTAATGGCACGGTTTATTCACGTGACACCCTGATTCATTCTTACATTAACCATTTAACTATCAAATTGAATGATAACAGTTGAATATATTGTACAACTACTGAGCGATTGGCCCTCAACAATTATGACTATCGAGATCGGACGCATCAAATATTCGGACAGCGTGTATCAAATATTCGGACATAATATTATAAAGTGTTAACCTTCCAATTACTGCAAATGAATACCTTGTGATATTGTTTCATTGACTTTTAACAAGTATTTTAATAAGTTGGAAGGCTTTTTGGGCCGGAAGTAACTTGCATATATCGGCGGAACTTGAAATCTTGGCATTTCTCATGGCCCCTTTTCCTGTAAACCGGACATAAGGTTTATATCGGTTTATATAATATTATGTCTGAATATTTGATACACGCTGTCCGAATATTTGATGCACCCGATTTTGATAGTCATAATTTTCGTGGGTCAATTGCTCAGTTGCTATTCTATCCCCGTATTCTTTTGGATGTCTCTGTCCCCGGGGACAGACACGGTTACATGTCACCAACCCAAAAGAACAGTGTCCCTGAACCTGGTGACATGTAACCAGATTCGGGGACACTGTTCTTTTGGGTTGGTGACATGTAACCGTATCTCTCCTCGGGGACAGAGACATCCAAAAGAATACGGGGTATATATTCAACTGGTTTTACTAAATTGAATAGTTAAATGGATAATGTAAGAATGAATCAGGGTGTCATTGGAATAAACGTTACCATAAAGGAGACAAGCACGGCCCAACTCAAAAGTGAACTGATTTTGTCCGAATATTCGATGCATACGTCTACTTTTAATTTCTATAAACAGGATATGCTCCTAGTTAATTTATGAGCGAGCGATTTATGAGCAGGTTAACAGACACTCAGCAGAAATGGCAAACGTAAGTAAGCATTATTGTCTCATATTTAAAACCATTATATATAATTTTCTTACACATAAATTAAGCGAAAAGTTTATAAAAAAGGTAATTTATCGATGAAAAATAGGTTTCAACAAAACAATGATTCGGAATTTCGACATAAATGACTATACATTCGCGCGCATTTCTAATCCGACAACTCGAACGCTAAACGCTAACCGATAACCGCAAAAACATTAAACGATAAACGTTCACCGCAAGAACCACAAAGTCGATAAACGTTAAACGATAATTCTGATATTGCAAACCGTGAAGCGCTAAACGATAAACGATAATCGATAAGAATGTTGTTGGGCTAAAATCGCGCGTCACTGTATATTAAAAACATAATCATCATTGTCTATCAATGCAAAAATTACATTCTTTTCCTGTTGCGAGGGCACTCAACGATTTATTTTATTTGATATGCACCAACATGTTTATTCTGAAGTTGCAAGCAAGAAACCCAGAAAAGCTACTGCAAGCAAATATAAAATCTCCTACCAGAATAAAAATTTCAAGAAGTCAAATGTGTATGAGGTTATTCTTTCACAGATTCGTGTAAAGAGACTAAATTTAGATAAAATGTGCATTGGTTTATGTGCCTACAAACATAATCCTAGAGAAAAATAATCTTTTCGATAACAATCTTTGTTCTGTTCTGAAAAAGTTGCAAGCAAGGAAGAGCTGCTACAAGAATAAACATTTACCCGAATTAATCGTTGAGTGTCCCTCCTGTTGTTGTTGCCATCTAAATTTGGTCCTATATATATTCAATGAAGGGAATGAAAAAAGTGCAATTGCAGTTTTAATGATATGGTTATTTTGCAGCTATTCAGTAACGTTGAGGCCGAATTGTCCATCCAGGAGCTTGACTCAATTTGCCCCGCGGACATAATAGACCCCATTTCGCGTTTCAAGGATCAACATGGTTTAAGCGTTATCCGCGCACCGGATAGTTCCGGTTTGAAACTTAGCGGCTCTATAGAATGCCTACACAGTCTGCACAAAGCGCTACGCGCTTTCGATGTCGATGCTAGCCCCAATGATATTGATATGTGCATCCATAGCAATACCAAGGTAGAGCCACTGTTATAAATAATCACAGTTAAACGGAGGTAGTAAAACTGAACGTTTTAATGTATTTATTATCTCGTAGTATGGCCTGAAAATAAACCCGCCAAAAAAAAAGAAACATATATTTTTTCAAAACATATATTTTTCAACTAAAGTTTTATCTTCGATCTTTTGACGAAAATGTAATTTTAACTGCTATTAATTATTAAAATTAACAATTATTGAACATGGTCCACCATACATTCGATAATGTGGAATGCGCCATCCACCTAGTTTTCGATTAAATCGTTCTGACGGTTTCTTGTAAAACTCATTATTTCTCTGCAATATGATAATATTTTTATTCGTTTCGGATCAAAAAGTAATGATTTGTCATAAATTGATACTTGACCATCAAACTTACATGAAAGGACTATGTGCATGTTATATAAGAACAGTGCTCCGGAAGTAAATTGTCAAGTGACTAAAAATGAATCTTTGAAACTGAGTTAATTTATCTATTTATTTTGAAAGTTCATTCTTTTACGCGTTGAAAACATATATTAAATATTTTTCAACTTAATATTCTCACATATTTTTCGACCATCAACAACATGTACTGAATTTGATGGACTTCTTAGGGGTCTCATACAAAGCATGGCAAGAAAGTGGTACAAAGGATGATTTTAAATGCTTCGTTAAATATATATTGAAGCACAATATTTGCTCAATAATGTCGATGAAATACCAAATAAATAAGTCAAAGCACCGTTACAATCGAGAGCCATATCACTACATTTGGTCAATATTTATAGGTTTTAGGACGCCTTATTTTGTTCCGTTCAAATTGAAAGTTGGTCAAGGGTGCATTCGCCCTCCACGTTGAATTTTCAGTATAAGAAAGCTAAAATATATATAAATAATATATCAGAAATTGAGCATGGAGGGCGAATGCACCCTTGACCAAAAAATGAACTTATTCACAAATTTTGGTACAAAATCTGAGACCTCTAAAAATACTAAATTAGCCCAAAAACTCGACATCATCTAATTAATAAACTTGCAATCGACTTTATTCTGATAGGTTACGATGAATACATATTTATTTCGATTTACAGTATATAGAAACAGCTAATTTTGTGCTCGTATGACGATTAATCCAAGAAATATGCACGATGGTGTCCAAATAAATTTGATATAGGGTGGGTCATCAATTTATACAGTTTCTATAAGAAAAGAACAAAGGAATCACTTAATTTTTATTTAACTGCAAGGTGATATAATAAGGTTTTAGAAAATGTAAAAATATTTTGAATTTATTCCGTTTTTGAAAATATCATATTTTGGTAACGAATATGGCCGGTGGTTCACATAGTCCTTTCGATACACACAGTTGCAAACGAGAAACTTCTAAAGAGTTAAGCATAACACTTCAAGCACACAATGCATGACAGGACATCGAAATTGCGTGGAATTTTGCATACCCCCACTCACTCTTTTCACACATTGTAGGAAAATGGTAAACAATAGCAATAATCTAAAACAATATTTATGTTAAAAAATGGTTAAACTATTTGTATTCAAATTTTCATTCAAGCAAAATCGTTATAAGTTCATTAAAATCGGTCTGGAAAATATATATGTTACTTTTTTGACGGATATTCGCATTATGCATCGTAAATATTCATTAACAATTTCAAACATGCATTTATAGAAACAAATATATAGATTTACGTTTCATAGCTTTTATTTTATTTTTTAGGTACCTTCAAGTGTCATGAAGTTGTTCACAGACTGCACATACTTCCTTGGCAACAAACATGATAGTGGCTTAGCAACCACAAAAGATTGTTCCTTTGCAACCGTGCAAGATGGTTACATAGAAACTACACATCTGGACTCCATAGCAAATGCACATAATTGTACCATAGCAACTGATCAAATTGGCTCCATAGAAACAGCACATGATGGTTCAATATCATCCACCCATTTCGACTCCATATCAACCAAAAACGAGGATTCCAAAACAACAATAAAAGATTCCATAGCAACTATGCATGATGATTCCCTGGAAACAGCACATGAAAGTACCATAGAGACCGAACATGGGGCGTCAGTTTCAACTGTTTCGTTTCATCCGGGACTATTTGCCTTCTTTTTGGTAAACGACGAACAAGAGGTGATGGAATTGCTTCGCAGAAATGACTCTAAAATGGAGATGCGAGATCAAACCTCCGATTCGGTAATAGTCGAAATCACGAAAGCGTCAAAAGGCAATATCGAGGAGGATTTACAACATTTGTATCAAGTGAAAACATCTGGATATATGACCGTAGATCGAGCAATAAACACAAAATGGCCACAACGACTTTTGTCGGATATAGTGCACGAAATTCAACCCGAGTTGGGCCTATTGCGAAAAGCAAATGGCAGGGAAGATATGTGGTATTTAGCACTTGTGGTATCAGAGGGTTCGAGCATAGAACGCATTGAACGCGCACTGGATTCGAAATGTGATCGGTTTTCGACTGTGGATCGTCAAAAAGTGGTCATTCGGGAGGTGTGTGGTAATGATGTCAAAGCCAAATTGGAGACAAAAAGTCAATCATATATGGAAAGGATAACTCTCAGAACAGATGAGATGGGGATAACCCGTCAAACCTTTGAGATGAAGATAACCAGTCGATTAGAGAAAACCCACATAATAGGTCAAATAGATGAGAGCAACATAACCAGTGAAACAGACGAGACAAATATAACTTGTCAAACAGATAATGCGGGTAAAGCCAGTCAAATAGAGGAAACACATATTACTGATCAAACCGATGAGACCATAATAGCAAGCCAAATAGATGAGCCATCGATATCAAGTCAACCAACTGAGGTCCTAAGAAGTGCTAGTGATTATTATATCACAGCATCTGGAAATGTTGAAAATGCATCAGTAACCGATAAATGCACCATAGATGAAACTGCGGACCATCTCATACGACAATTTTCACTACATGATGATGAAAACGCTTACAGTCAAACAAGTTTAGATGTAACCTCTACAGGATTTGGTGTTGATTATGCTACGTCACATGAATCTGCTATGAATGTGACAAATATATGTGACTCACAAATCGGTTTAGATTTTTATAAAATGACAACACGCCTGGAAGATAAAACATCTCAAGAAAGGGACCTTACGGCAACTCTTGTTGAAACCAAAGATGTCCTCGTGGATGATCATTGTCAAACCACATTGGCAGTCCTGGGCGAATGCGTTGGGTCGAAAACTGACGTTTCTGATGATTGTATCACAATAACGCCAAAACCTGATGATATGTATGATAAGCATGCGTTAGATACCAATGATATCCACATTGAACTTCAAGGTCATGCAATTCAAGGCTACTCTAATGAACCCGAACATGCTGTCCCACTTAATACCCTTGATTTGGAACATACCTGTCCTAAACGATCTGTAGAGTGTGAAACCCATCCAGCCAGCACAAAAACAACATTCGAAACGACCGATGAAATTCCTGATGGTCATGTTGAACACGAGACTGAAATCGCTGGCTGGCCGAGATATGAAAGAGCAATTCATTCTATTGAGTCGAGACATAAAATCACAAAATCAGAATTGAAGCCCGTTGTCCTTGTCTATTCTGCTACTTCTGCCAAGGAACATCCAGACTATTTCGACATTAAACATGGAATCCCTGATTGTACTGCTATCACCAAAGATATGTTCCACGACGGTTATCCGACCATAGGCAAAGATTTAACATGTGAATTAATGGATTCAACATCGTCTAAAGAATCAACAATCGAAACATCGAATATGCCTACAAAATATGAAAATGAAATTCCAGTCGGTGCGTCCTACACTTCAGACTACTCCACAGATTCAGAAGATATAATCCCCATGGCATCCGAGGAAGCAACTGCAAACTCAATGGATGTCGCCGAAACTTCCCCTGAACTGCCCATGAAATCCCCTGAATTGATTCATAAGCCAGCTTCATTCATTGAGAAAACATATGAAAAGTCGGTATCTCATTTGGACGACACCAAATATGATTTCTCGACGGAAACTTCCCGAGAAGATGTATCCGAATCCACATTGGACCGCCCAACCTTAAGCACAAGGTATAAACATAAACATAAACCAAACCGACGAGAAGCATCCACAGAAAAGGTACCTCCATCTTTGGATGAAACCAAATATGGTCACCTAACCACCGAAAGTCCGACGGCTTCCTTTTTGCCGGAAGTTTTCAAAGGATCGTCTCCGAAATCTGCAACCACTTCATCAGATGAAACCATGTACGGTTACCTGACCCCCGATGGCACAAAGGCCTACGTCAATAAGGCGGGAAATCTGAGTGTCTATGTTTGGGCGGCGGATATCACGTGTTTACATGTCGACGTGGTTGTCAACACGACGGACGAGGCACTCTCTAATAACGGAGGTATGTTTTGTTTTATTCATTGTATGGCTATAAACTCTCTGAGAATGTTTACTAGTTTATTTTTTAGAAAATGCAGCTAGTTTTGCGGAGTTTTTTTGCCAATTTCATAAATAAAACAGTGGAAATCTCAGGGTTTTCAAAAAGGAATCGCACTCTTATCAGTTAATTGACAACTGGTATTGTTAATGGTTCTTGTACTTCCAAAATATAAAAACCTTTAGATAATAGTTTATATATAGTCATGATTTTAAACATGTTTCAATAGACATCTCCTATCCAATTTCTCTTGTGAAATTCCTTAAATTCTTTTGTTGACAGGTGTCGCTCTGGCCATTATCAAAGCGGCCGGATCAGAAGTTAAAGAACAATGCCGATATCTAGTGAAAACATTCGGTCGGTTAAGAGCAGCTGGCATGCATGTCACCCATGCTGGGGATCTACCTGCTCAAAAGGTATGCTTATAAATATATGCCATACGATAAATGGGTACAGTCGCGAGCGTTTCTTACCTGACGTGGAAGATTAAAAATTCGTGGAAGACTCTAAAAGCTATAGCTAATATAATAGCGAACCACATTGACGCTAAACGTTAACCACAACACGCTCAAATACAATGTATAAACGATTTTTGATAAACGTTAGCGGATAGGTGCCCAGATGTGTGAGTGACATACGAAAAATCATTACAAGTGTCAAGTGCTTATAATTGTCACAAAAATACGTAGGATACCGAGGCATCAACTAAAATGTAAAATCACAGTTTCTTCGATTCGGTTATCTTACATTACAGTTCATTTTATTGAAAAACTTTCACTTTGCATAGTTAAATACACTTTCTTTAGACTATGCTGATCACACATTGAAAGTGCACTGAAAATAAGGTTGGGTGAAAAAGATGTGGAGGGGTGGGGAAAAGTGGTGCATCCATGGCATATGGGCGGACGATGTTATGGCAAAGGGTGGAGGGATAAAGAGAGGGGAGTAGAGAGATATAGAAAGAGAGAGAAGGAGAGAGAGGCACGGAGAAGGTAGAAGAAAATGGGGGAACTTACCCAAGCAATAGAGAAGGCGACTCTAAAGAGAACGGCCATCGGACCTCATAGACGTTTTTACCACTTAATCACCTTAAATTATATACATGTATTTTCTTTGTATGATCATATCTCAATGATTTTACTATGCATATGCTTCAAATTTATACAGTTTATGCATAAGTCATTTGTAAACGTAATGGACTTCTAAAATTAACATTTTTAACATTAATTGTAATTAAAAAATGCTCACATTCAACAGCAAATATTAACGATCATAATACTGCTTATTCCACTTTTTCGCCGGTGTATTTTTTTCTGCAAGTGGCATTGTATACAATGACATATGAAGCGTCTTATTGACTTTTATATTCTATAGATGTCAATAGGTATACTTACCCTTATGCATTATGGTGAGAAGTCTACTAGATCTATTCTTTTTAGTGAAGCTTGATTGGTCATTTGGTTATGTGGTGTATCGACCTCATGCATTAAGGTG
>LQRL01154972.1:25874-38625 GCA_001703475.1 Hydroides elegans
TGTGAGAAAGACGTTGTAAAAAACGTTGTGAAAAGGTCGCTGTTAGAAAGACGTTGTGGGAAAGACCTTGTGAGAAGACTTTGTGATATAGGCGTCATGAGATAGACGTTGTGAGAAAGTCGTTTTGAGAAAGACGTTGTGAGAGGACGTTGCATGAAAGACATTGTGAGAAATGAAGACGTTGTGGGTAAGACATTGTGAGAAAGACGTTGTGGGAAAAACGTTGTGAGATAGACATTGAGGAAGTAGTTATAAAGAAAGACGTTGTGAGCAAACCGTTTTGTGAGATATTGTGAAAAAGTCGTTGTGAGATAGACGTGGTAGGAAAGACGTTGTAAGAAGGACAAAAAAATACCACCTTCTATTTTTAATTAACCTATAGTATTGATAAATAATATAAATTGCATAGGCTTGGGGGTTTGCATCTCTGATGCCCTTGTTTTTTTCCAATGCTGACCATGCTAAATCAAATAACTATTGACAGTTCACGGGGGATCGAAGGCCTTTAGCCTCTAGTTTTTAAATATAAAAATGACAAAGCTGTTCCGGCATCGGTATTGTTGTATAGGTCGGTAATTAATTCAATATAATTAGTCCACCCATTCTTCTTATTCCTTTTATCGTACTCGCTGTATCAAATTTTGTTTTATTAGGTTTCATCCCTGTATATTCTATACTTTTTTTCAGAGCCTAGTGCCGTTCAATCTATTGGAGAAAATTCGAAAACTACGACCTCTCTAACAGTTAGTTGGACCGTGGCCCCGGATGAAACGGTGTCTGGATATAGAAGTGAAATAAAAGCTTCTGCGTCGAGTAGTTCTTTCCGAGATAGAGAAGTTACAGAATTAACGGATACATTCAACAGTCTTACACCGGGTCAAACCTACACCGTGACGATTACAGCCTTCAAACTTGATCATAATTCAGAGAAAGTTTATTCTTCAGAAACAAACTTTGAAGTAACTATGGGTAAGCAACTTAATGAAATACTTAATAGTTCTTGATGACATATATAGCCTTATTTTAAATTATAATATTATTTTAATGACCATTTCGGTTAAGGCAATAATTAAATTTATTTCAATTCGAATCGGTTTACAAAAGGACCACTGTATATCTTTAGTTAATCATAGAAAAAAAAAATTAAATCCGCAGTTAATCAAATTATATTGTGGAAATTGCGGCTATTGTTTTGTTTTGAAATATAATAATATTTTTTATTTTTTATCTCAGTTCCAAGTAGGCCAGGGCAAATAAGTGTCTTAGCCCGTGAACCAACTTCTATTGAGATATCTTGGGGCGCTGCCTCGGATGTTTCTGATGGCTACGCAGTTCAATATAAGGAAAGTGAACAATCTACTTGGGGAGAGGAAATGGAAGCCACTACAACTAGTTTAAGAATATTTGGGTTAACTCGCGGTCAAACCTATGATGTAAGAGTCCGAACAACCAGCCTTGGGGAAAGAAGTGATGATCGGGAAATCGAAGTTACTACAAGTATGTATGCATTTGTTAAGAATCCCATGTTACACATGAACATGTTAACAACTACTGCAGTATCTGAATAGAATATAAAGTAAATGTTCAATGGTGTCGTGTTTGATATAATATAAGCAACTAACTGAAGAACTAGTATTCATGATTTAATTCAAAAGGCAATGTTCATATTCTATTGGAAAGGTTATCAGCAAAGTGTTAGTACTGCATCATATATTGGATTAATTTACAGATACGGAAGGACCTAGTCTTGATTTAATTGATTCTGGACCCAATTTTATTTCGGTTTCTTGGACTGAGCCTCCTAATACAATTCTGCAGTCCTATCATTTGCGAATCAACCCAAACCCAAACTCAGAAGAAAATCCAATTGAAATAGCCAGGTATATATGTTGCAATATATGTAATTATATTCTGCAGTCTCAAATATTGGTTTATTTTACAGTTATAATAAACTAGATCAGTTAATTATTTATTTGTTTGGTGTACCTTTTGACATTTTGAATAAAACGATTCATCTAATGATAAAGTATAATTTCTGCCCAATTTGGATAGAATTTTATTTCATTTATATATCTTAAACACGCTTTACATGTTCCTTATTGTGTATATATATATTTTTCTGTTTGAAGTGGGGCAACCCTAACATATAGGTTTGATGGACTGAGTGCAGGGGAAACTTATACAATAAGATTAGCTGTGGTCTCGAATAACCTAGAAGGAGAAGAAAGTAGCCTGTCACTTACTACACGTTAGTATATAATTAATTGATATAGCCTTATATTTGTACCACTATTTATTATGCCCTGCTAGGATTAGTGGCGTCAAAGTTAGAATACACCTCATGCATCCGTAAAACATTATAATAAAAAGAATGATATATTAATAAGAATAACTTTTGTCTTTATTCGTAAATCCACGTATTTTCGATTTGACATTTTTTAGATATCCCTGTTAGTTTTGATAACTTTGACCTTGAAATATATCTTAATATAGCCTACCTGTTGGCTATATGATTGAAGAAATACTAAAATCACTGCTCGTGCGCTATTATTTATAGTTTTCAAATAATGATTAATTATGTATAATGATTTCATTTTGATTCACAACCTGTTCCTGTAACTGATCTCTTATTTGAATTTACCATTTTTAAGACATTTTGAGCTATAATGTAAACATTATTGCTTTTTATTGCATGGTTGAAGCATTTAACAGGGCATAACCACCCGGTCATTATCTTTTGTGATAATGCCCGGGTGCGTAGTAATTGTATAATTGTTGTTAAAAAATAAAGATGGCTACTTCATTTCAATGAAATAAAAATTGCCCCTGTCAGGAATTGAACCCGGACCGCCCAGGTGCCGCTTTGGCGCCTGTTGCATATGGGCGCATTCTCTACTCTAGTAACATATTCACGAGTACGTTATGACAACTGTCTTGTTTGTAGGACACACACGCTCGGTCACTCAGTACCCAGTGAACTTGACCTACTATTGTAATTGTGACGTCAAAATTCAAATTCTACGTAATAAAATTTTGTTTCTGCAGTTACTGAAAAGAATGTGACAGGATAACACACATGCTTATGAAAATAGAATAAATAAGTTTATATATTTGTATTTTAACGTAAAAAGTTAATAAACCGAATAAAAGTATAAGCATGTTCCTAGCCTGGAATCAGAACAGCATTTGAAAAGGGACTGAAATATGCTTGATATTTAGCATAAAAGGAATAAAACTTCAGGATTTATGATGAAATATTAGCATTAAAATGATGATGTGAAAAATTAAGTTAATATTATTGAAGCATTAATGGATAGAATCGACGAAATGCTAAGTTGAAAGCAGATGTATGGAGTGATTAACGACATGGAAAATTGTGAATATAATGCATTCAAAGGGGCGAAGATATCGAAAGTGTCTATAACAAAATACGACCAAACTGAAAGAATATGTCTAAAGACTCTTTTGAATAACATCAAGTGGCATTCTTATATCTTCATAAACCGACAGACCAGTTTCGAAAACACTATCCAAAAAGGTAGGGAGATTGTTTCGAAAATAGCCGTTTTACGCAACGTTACGTAAAGTTACGCAAACGTTACGCAAATATAGTTCACGCTGCAAACTCGAAAAAAAAGTTCGATATATGCGGAAATCTATGCAATAAAAGGAACAAAAACCTCAGGATCCTAATCAATATGGTTATTGGCCCTCGGGATAGGAAAAAGTAATGCCCGCGCCCTTCGGGCTTGGGCATTACTTTTCCCTATCCCTCGGGCCAATAACCATTTTGATTAGGACCCTTCGGTTATTATTCCATATATAATATTTTTTTTCAGAACCGTTGCCTGTGACTAATCTCCAATTTAGCCAAATTTCGACTACTTCAATGCGTGTATCTTGGGATGTAAGCAGCGATAGCTCCCAAGACCATTTCGATGTGGCCAGACGAAGATCTGACTCGGAGAGTGCAACAACCGATGAGGTAGATGCTAGTTGTGGAGACACCTGCAGTCTGATGCTGAACGATTTGAGTCCTGGGTATTTGTATGTAGTCACTGTACATGCAGTGAGTGGTACTACCGAAGGGGATCAGGAGGAAAGAAGCCAGCAAACCAGTATGTAAAAAGTGCATGTTTTAATTTGATTTAATAGCAAAACTAATTACAGTTCCAAAAAAGTGTTCCCGAGGCTGGCACTCATTGATCATTGTTCAAAATATCAAAGTATGACACAATATGACCCAAACAGGGTTGGCCGTGTCGTTAAACAAAGTCATATCATTTCCAAAAAAATGTATACTTCATGTGGTATCAAATAAATCATTAGTGGTAAATGCAATCAGATAATTAGTGAAAAAATGATTTAGTGCAAATTTGTCCCTAAATGAGCTCCCGTTCATCCTATAGGTATCGTAAATCGTAAAAAAATGCTGCTCATCCTCCTATTAAACACATACTTTTGTGAAATACATATCAAGGTTACTTCTATAGAAGGACAGATAGTACCCATATAGCCATTGTTCTCTTTTTATTCTTTTGTATTGATTAAATAATAACTCATATTGGATGACTTTTCGGAAGCAAACACTTTGAACAGTTTGAATGAAGGCATGTGATAGAATGTTTATACGAAAAAGTACAATTGTTTTAGCAATTATGTAATGAAAATTTCAGGGCCATTGCAACCTGTAACGTTTACTGCCGATGCAACGAGTAGCAGCACAGTTTCACTTACATGGACCGTAGATAGTGAGGGCACCCAGGAATCATTTGAAATTACTTATAGTGGTCAAGCTGTAGATCAAGCGTCCAGATCGGAAACCGGAATTCCAAGTGATACTCGTACTAAAACAATACCAGATTTGCGTCCTGGTGAACGTTACACGTATGTTATTAAGGCGATTAGTGGTGACCAACAGAGTACTACGCGACAGACTGAAAAGGTTCAAGGTACGGTTTGATCTGACTCGATCCGATTCATTCTTAAATAATTGGTTGAAAATCTAATATCATAGGCAAATAGCCAGGTTCAGTATTTACTTCTTTTTTTTCCTCCATTACTTCTTTCTTCATAACTACGTTAACGGTAGTTTTTTTATGTATCTTAGTTTTAAGAACATTTGAAATGAATATAAATAAATATTAATATCTGTTTAGTTCCGCTTGCTCCCTTTGCTGCTTCTGTAAGAGAACGCGACGACGCAGTGTCATTAACGATCGATTGGGAATACTATGGAACCGATGAGTCATATGCTTCTGGGTGAGTAACATATTTTTTTACAAAAAAATAAATAATAATAATTATGTGTAGATATAATTGTACAAACAAAGCCATTTTCAAAGCATTTAACATTTGTATATATCTTTATTTCAGTTACTATGTGGTGTTACGACTCGAAGGTTCAAATGATAACGTCGATGAGAAGACTGAAACAAATAATATGTTTGTTTCGTTTACTGGGCTTACATCTGGACAGTCCTACACTGCTAATGTTTATGCGGAAACATTCGATTCAGTCAAGAGCCCCACATTTGCCAGTGTTACTGCAGTAACTAGTAAGTATTAAAGTATGTAATATATCTTAGCCACAGCTTTCTTTTATATATAAGTTTAATATATAAACCATTTATAAAGGTAACTCCTCAAAGAGTAATGGGTTGGAATTCGGTACAGCTATTCTTTCCAGGGTTCGGGTATAACAATCAAAACCAGAGCTTTAGATGTTTAGATTTTTCCAACCACATAAATGAGGTTCAGTTTTTAGACACTTATGCAATGAAATTGATATTATGAGGTCATAATCATACTGGCTCTGCTTCGGAAGATATCGGTTGCGCATGTTAACATGTTGTTTAAAGGGGTTTAAGTTCATTTAGTGTGAGATTTCGAATGCTAGTTAAGACATTAGATATGTTATTTAAGGACAAACTGAGTAGATTGAACATTGTGTTTTAAAATATAGTATAAGTATAAATACCGGTACGTATTAAGATAATTTTTATTTTAAAACTGGTATTTTCTTTTGAAAGTGATAGTACAAACTGCATCATGTGTTTTGCATAAGAAACAAAAATAAGGATATAAATTAAAAAGAAAATAAGTACAATTCCTGCAAATACACAATAAATGACCTTGCCGCATTTAGTTTTAAGCTTATTTCAATAATTTACCATTCGTCATATTTATTAATTTCTAATATTTACAAACCAAATGTTTAGATAATGTATTGACTAGATAATAACTTTTACATGCTGTGCGCTTCATATAAGGAAATTTTTAACCATAAACGAGTAAAACGAGTAAAGCATTTTAACATGATTTATGTCGGATAGACCGATTTATCTTACATCCCTATTTCTTTACGTACGTCATGAAAATCCCACTCTTTGTCCAATTCATTTCAAAGCCATCTCATTGCTTTTTATGCCCATTTATATAAGGTAAAAGTATATTGAAAAGGAATAATAAAATAAATCCTAACGACTTTAATGCCCCCTCAAACGTTAGAATTGGAGGATTCCATTTTTGTCATTTATTCAAGGAAAGTGTTCATATTGATAATTTTATATATTTTAGAAAAAAAATAATATTATGTAGCTGATTTTGATTATTCCTTAAACTTGTTAAGCGATGTAAAACAAACAAAAAAGTTCCAGATCAATGTATTTAAAGAGCATTTAAGCCTCTTATTGTTTATAATAATGCAAAAGGCATATATTAATCGACGTTATAAACGTATTCGGTACCGTCGTTGCAGTTTAATTACATGCAGTGGTACAGTGCCTATAACTGACTGTTCTCGTTGAGTTAAGTGCACATATGTGCGTATAGCTGCGTGTGCGTTACAGTTACAGATGGTACTCTGTTCACACAGCTGTCACCAAGCTTTGTTGTCGCAGAAATCACAAGAGCAATGCAGTGCTTTATTGAATATATATGCAAAGCAATGTTTTAGTACAAATTGAGATAAGTGGATCATATATCATTGTATGCCTGGATTCCGATTATCAATAAACAACTTTGCAATAAGTGTCCATAGCAGCATATTTAAAGATTTTCAGCAGAGAAGGATTATGTCGACAATTAACCACAACAAAATAACTGCTCTTTAAATTTATAATCAAATTATGGTCAATGATAATCACTTTCACAGGTTACATGGATAACGTTTATATAAACAATATATTTTTAGGATGAAAAAAAGAAGAAAAAATCATTTATATGTGGTTACCAAACCGTTTCAAGCGACTTTAACTATAGTGCATAAAATATAACTTATAAAGTAGAACTTATTTCAAATTCGTTTTAATTTCATAGTAAACCTATGAGATAAATATATCTAATACATAAATATACAAGATGTGATATAAAACAAAAGGCAACAGAGTAAAATGACCTCTGTGTGACGAATAACAATAATAGCGTGGATACATATATTTTGTTTTCTATATGCTTTTAATGATAAGCAGACAAACAAGATAATTATGCCTATATCATCTTTATCTGAATGTGTGAAACGAAATCTTATGTATCTCGATTAAAAATGGAGTCATTTTACATCATAAACGAAAATAGGCTAAGACGACACACTATAAAAAGTCTTGGATCCTATTACATAAATGTTTCTTGGGAAAGACTACCTCGGGATACAAGATATCAAATATGGCACTGGCCAACCAACCAAGTATCAGTTGCACAAACATTTTCGACTATACAAAATAGTGCACAAATAGCATCATTAGTACCAGGACAGTCTTATATTATATGGATAATTGCTTTGGGAAGTGACAATAGAACTCTTGATTATATAACTCTTAGTAAAACAACAGGTGTATTTTTCATAAATAAGATATAATTTCTTGGTCGTTATATCATTTGACGATGTCATTGTAGTATATTAGTGTTGGATATTAAGTAATATCATTTCAGTATAGATGATATGATGTATTTTTATCCTCTTGACGGTCATATATCATATATTTCCAATATTGATTTTGAGTTGAACACATGCCTTACAATCTCAAGCAAATAATCTTTGTGGTCGGATCGTATCGAATGCTTGACATAAATGTTTACCTCTGCTTCAAGACTACTTTTATATAACCACGAGAAAAAGTTTGATTTTAACAAGCAGCAACGGTTCATGTTGTTAAACTGCATGTTTTCAGAGCCAAGAATGACAGCTACAATGGAGGAAGTTGAGGACAGTACCACTTCGACAACGCTTTCCATTACCTATGGGGAGGAGAGAAACGATGTGGTTGTGCAAGGGTATATCTTCTATATTGATGGTTTCCCATCGGTCGAGAAAACTGCTGATGAGGACCGGCGTGTTACGTTTATCGACCTCGAACCAGGCACCGTGTATGTTGTATGGGGACAAGCTACAAGTGGTGACCAGACCAGCCAACCCATCTCAGTTAATGT
This sequence comes from Hydroides elegans, assembly GCA_001703475.1. NCBI lineage: Eukaryota > Metazoa > Annelida > Polychaeta > Sabellida > Serpulidae > Hydroides > Hydroides elegans. The sequence goes on from LQRL01154972.1 coordinate 34,305, forward strand.
TCTTACGCGTAAGTTACGCGTAAGTTACTATCAAGCTGTTAAATGTTTTAATTGAAATTAAAGATAGAATGTAAATAAGCAGTCGAACCGTTGCTGTGTACGTTGGACTGTAGTGACATGCATTCTGTTTAATTTGTATAATTCTTAAAACTGACTTCTATGTATTAATAATGGCAAAAGACCGGCGTCATCGTTATTAATATGGATTAGGTATGGCTTCATACAATATATATATATATAGTCCCTATGTCGTCTTTGTTCAATTAATTGAAATAAAACATTTCGTATTCAGTGCCCGATGTTCCAATATTGGATTGCGATACGGCAAACGATGAAATCAGTCTGATTATAAGAAATCCGGCTGCCGGCGGATACGATTCGTTTATCGCTGAATGTGATCGATGTGGTGGCTGGGAAAGGACAGTGGCTGCGGGAGAAGGTAATTGAAAGCTTCGCGTAAAATATTGTTTAAGTCACTCATGTGTTGAATCAAGTTAGCATAATCTGCTTTCGGATTGAACCAACGATAAGTTAAAGCTCTTAGAATAGACTTATAACGACCTAATAACGATTTATTGACCCATTCCAATTATGGAATGTCCACAAAAAATATCAAAAAGTATTTTATTTTACCAAAAAAGACATCTGAAATAATATCTGGTCGCAGAATAATGATACGTTTGTACGAACGATATACTGAACATGCGGATATTTGTGTGATGCAACTAATGGATATGGAATAGGATCTTATATTTTATTTATCTTTCACTGCGTTACGCCGTGAAGTTAGTTCAGGGAAATTGGTTCTATTTGCTCATATTGTTACACACATATTTCATCCCCGAAATTTCGAAACTAGATTATTCTATTCATACATGTTACGTGGATTTATCGATTTAGCTTGAAACGTTATGACCAGAGACTAAATTATATATTTGAGAATTAATTCACGTTATTGGGATTCATTCAGTGCAGTTCACTCTTAATTTGCAAGCCTTTTGATTTTCAGAGAGTGTGAGAGTTGACTGGACCAACCTCGCCCCTTTCCAAACTTATACATTTACGGCTAGGTCAGTTCAAGAAGTGTCAGGGCTAAGAAAGGAAAGCATCGAAGTTAGTAGACAGTGCGTCACTGATTCTACAGGTATGTATAAGTGTATCGAAAATATATGATTATATTCAACACCACATTTCAACTACAGTGTTTATAAAACAGAATGCTTACATTTTCGTTAGTATGAACGATCCTCAAAATGTATGTTTATGTATAACCAGTCTTGGTCACATATACACACGTAAGCTCATGTGTCATCTTTTCATTATTTTTTTTAGCTCCAGGAGAAGTGACAGCTCTGGGGGCCGAATATAATGCACTGGACCCTTTTGGCGCTACTGTCACTTGGAGGGAACCCGAAGCGAAAAATGGGGTCATCATCAAATATACTGTAGAATACATTGGCTCGCGTAACGTAAGTCAGCGTTGAAATTTGGTAAAGTATCTTTGAGAATGTGGTTGGAGACTGATACCTTGGTGGTCGTTATTAAAATGGGTTATGTCTAATTCTTATCACATGGTTTGATCAATAAAAAAAGGAGAATTAAATCGAGGGATTAATGTGCTATACATTTAATGTTGATTAAGTTGCATGATAAATATATAGTGTTTTTTTTTTGTGATGTTAAACTAAATAACTGAAGCTATTTTTATATTTTTTTCAGGATAAAAGGGACCCAATGGACGGGGTTTCTGTAACGGACGAAAGTGTTATACCGCTACCAGAAAATGGTGACAATTCCGCTCACGTGTATACTTATGAGATGCAAAACCTCCGTGTTGGCTATAATTACAGCGTAACGGTAAATGTTGGAATTTTATTTCAACAACTGCGAAATGGTACATGAACTACATTTGATAAGTTTGTTTCCATCAATATGGAATTTACAAACTCCCATGTACTGATCCACGTCAAACCTTAAAAGCTTTATTGATTCTCAATAATAGTTTGTTTATTTATTTATGGATAAAAGATACGATGACATTTAAAGTAAGTCTATAGAAAAAAAAAGTGTGGACAGTTGAAGTTATTTTGTTGTATTATGATGTTTGCCATATTGTGTTTTTTTTTCATTTATAAATTATTTCACCATGTGATAAGGTTTTTGCAACGACTGATGTGACGAGCGGCACAGGCGAGGGAACGCACACTCACACCAGCGTGTACATCCCAGTTACACAAGGTAACCATCAATCTGAACTTATATAGGGTAGAATACAAAATCACTTGCTTGCTGACATCGAAATCGTCGACCATGAGAGCAAAACCGATTTTTGAAATTTTCTTAGCAAAATGAATCTCAAAATTCGCTTACAGCAAGCTGAATAAGTGATTCTATATTCTATATTTATATTATTTCAAACTATTGACTTTTCAATCATGAGCTCCACCTTCATTGTTGCCAATGTTTACAGGAGACTCAGGTTCCAGTTGTCATAAGCATTTGGCCATTTTAGCAAAGATTTTGTAAAGTGACGAATAGCGAGATCATTCATGATGGAACTAAGATGTACCATATTTTTAACTCCGGATTAATTCAATCATTGTAATCTGCATGGAAATATTTTCGTACACTCAAATTCAAGTTAAGTTCTATAAGGTGTCTAAATTCTAGTTAATAATTAAACTAGCTTCTATTCATACATTGTTTGTTTTGTTCTTAGAACCCGAGACAAATGATAACTTCGTACCCCCGCCGAATCCTGTCGGAAGCCAGAAGGAAAATGAAGTTACGGTTCGCTTTGGAAACCCTTTCGATGAATCCAATATTGATGTTGTTGCGTATTCAGTGATTGTATCTCATGAAAACAACATTCCGGATGATGTAAGTTAAAAAGAAAGTTCAAAACAAAATACATATTTATCATTTGTTCAAGTTTTATAACAAATGTATTAAAATTGTAGTATACACAATTTTTAAGGTTGAGTTCAATCAATGAATTACATTTATAGAGTAGACCTATTTTTTTTTCAAAATAGTTACTTTTCAAAAACAGGATTATGCATGATTATTATATGCATGACTATTTCATGTTGATGAAACCGTACCTGCAGTCAATAATAAAAACATAACATGAATATAATTGTTTCGACACAAACAGGTGGACAGAACATGGGCCGGTGCCCGATCAACGAGATTGCCTTACGTGGCCATAAACAAATGCCGTAGTTTCTCTGAGGTCAACAGCGGATGCAGAGTGAGCACCGAAGCCAAGCGAAAGAAACGCCAATCATCCGACGTCATTGACGTCACAGTTGGTGAGTGTTATTTGACTGTATGACGTCACAATATTTAGCATTATAATGTAAGACAAATTTCCAAATTGGCAGTTAGTGTAAATGTCCATTGGGGCTAGAACCCGTTATCTCCTTCGTTATGTGGTTGCCTTGAAATTTTGCAACGCATAGCAAGGTCAATTCAAAATGCAAATATTCTTTCAATCCATCTTAATCAATGGTGTATGCCTTGTAAAGCCTATAGCAATTTAGGATTAAGACCGCAATTACAGTTGCAGCAAAAGAAAAAGAGCGAAACGTGTTATTCTCAATCACTATCTTTATAAAAATCTGAGCAATACTCTCATCACTATGAATTGTCACGAAAAACCATTCATCAAAATGATGATATATTTTATATTCCGCTAATCTAGGTGACCAGCAATGCAGTACGAACAATATAAATAGCTATTGCAACGGTGCTCTGCAAGAGAACACAAACTATTTTATTTTCCTCAGAGGATATGCCGATTCAAATAATTTTGTCGATCTTGATCCTGTTGCAGTTAAAACAGGTAAGACCATTCACATTGCCTGTCATATAAGTAATTTGTAGAATTCATAAGACAAAAGGCTCGCCGTATATATGAATGAAAACACGTAAATATTTGGACATTTATATTTATGCATGTATTTAAGATTGGTCATGTAAGATATTGTTTTGTGCTTTCAATTAATAAAGCTCTTAAAATTGCATATCTTTGGTTACATTTTAATGCATTGAAGCAAATATAATGATAACATCATCTATAAAGAAAAATCTATTTCCTGGTCCGTAAAGCGAGTCAAACAACTCATTCATATGTGTATAATATAACAAACAAGACAAAAATTGGTTAGAAAGCTTCCACTCGAGCTTTACAGCGGTTCGAAAAATCTGCGTAGGGTACTTAACAGTTTTCAATCCAAGCATTTTTAGCCACGGCTTGCTTTGCAAGACGGGGGTTGTCCCACCACTTTGCCGTTATTGATTTATATGTATATATACA
>LQRL01154978.1:9291-19897 GCA_001703475.1 Hydroides elegans
TATATAAAAAAAGAAAATACTGCAGTGGAAAATCGACTAGTTTTAGCTTATAACTTTTTAATTTTACACATAGATTTTTTTTTAAATTTACGCAATGGTTTGAGAAATGTTTTTTTGGGGAAAAATCGATAACATTGAAATATTCCTCTAAATTGGTGCACACTTGGGAAGATTTCGAGAATCTTAGAAAATATCGTGGTTTCATTGAAAAACTGATAAAACGATATTTTTTATTTGGCTTAAATTTTTGGGAAAAAAAATGTCTTCATATATTCCATAGTGCATTACTATTTTAATGTTTGCATTTGATTTTGGATTTTCGCAGATTAATGTGTAATTAAACATAACTGCTCTTGGTTCACGGCTTTTTAGGCTAAGTCCAATAAAAAAAAATTCACAGAGGTAACACGAATTTGCGCAATGCAGAAAACGATAAAAAAGAAAAGCATATTGTACCCTCTAACACCCTCTAGTTCAATACTCAATTTGAATTATATCGCTCCAGTCGTTTTTGAGAATCGACGCGTAAAAGCTTAGCTCGACGGGCGGACGGAAAGACGAACAGAGGTTAATCTTATAAACCCCACCCACATCCCGGGTTCTCCCTGGTGGGGGTCTGATAATATATTGCAAGAAAACCCGTTTCTAATAACAGGAAAATACATTATACGAATTCTAACAAATTTACTCAAATTAAATCTTTTAAAAATTGTTTGTTCTATGAATTCTGCTATGAATCACCGTGAAGGAAGGGCTCAAACATGATCTTGGGTGACGTGCACCATTTCATATGAATATATTGAAATTAATTTTCTTCCTGCTTTAACATTATACGCCATGGTTCAAAATTAATTAGTATTTTTACGTTTTGGCAATCAATATAAATGAAAAGGCTCGCGTAGTATGATGACGTATCATGTGACATGACGTCTAAATTGATAGGCGTGTTGGTGCGCCCAAACAGTATTTTACATTTAAAACAATATAGTAAACAAAAAGAGATATTTTAGTTTTAGAATTATCTGTAAACTTGGGACAAGTAAACCTTCAGACAAGTCAACCTTCGGACAGATGAACCTTCGGACAGATGAACCTTCGGACAGATGAACCTTCGGACAGATGAACCTTCGGACAGATGAACCTTCGGACAGATGAACCTTCGGACAGATGGACTGGAACCGATCACTCGATGTTTTAGTGAAAACTTCACCACCCTTCCCGTGATCCCTTTTTCGATATGTTAAAGTTCGAAACACCCCGTGAAATACCTATAATAATATAAAATACATGTCAGACATGGAGCATAGGTAGTTTAGAATACGATTTACTATATTATATAGGTATTATTTATAAAAAAAACAGAGCCAACTCCTGCTGTGAAAGGCCATTTTAATCGCCTCACTGAAAAACACTGTAGTTACGTCACTGACGTCATACGATCAATAACTTGACAGGCATTTGTGCAAGAGCAGCGCTCGCTATAAAAGCACTGTGACACATAATCAATACTCAAAGCATAAGGTACCTCAAATCATATAACTATCTTTTGAATAGTTAAGGACCATATCTTGGTATGATGTACTTGATTTAAATTCAAACTATTGCGCACTTGGATAAGGGTTGGAACTTATAAAGAAGCAATGTACCCTATTATGTATACAAACTCTTTCCAGATTATGGTGCGTTCAGCGGAACTTTGCGTCTGCGTCTGCGGAATTTAAATTGGTATAAAACATAGCAAATCCTGCGGAATTAATACCGCTGGGTTTACTATGTTTTATACCAATTTCAATTCCGCAGACGCAGACGCAAAGTCCCGCTGAACGCACCATTAGTTGAAATATTAAACATAAATAATTTGACTCTATATAGAATTTTCCTTTTTTTTTTTTTAAATAAAGGGTAGCTTATTGAAAAGAGCCTATATATATATATTTTTAAATAAAGGGTAGCTTATTGAAAAGAGCCTATATATATTAACAGTCATATGTATAAGAGAAAAAGATTGTAGATAGTTGTGCTCTAAATGAGCACCTTCCATCTAGTCTTTGATTTTATCCGAATCGCGTTGGTAGTAGCATGTATTTGCAGGTTTACCTAAATGGCCAGACGAACGTTTCGCCTAGGACATAAATGCATTTACTCTATATGTCCCTTATTTACATGTAAGCTTTCCTGTACACTGTACATTGAGTTAGTTTCGTGCATTATAGTGTTAGTTTGAAACCTGATAATATAAGAAAACACATTTTGATGTCCGATCAAAGTAAATCTGCAGTATTTTTCAGCTCAAAATGTATCGAGTTAATATAACACAGTACTGTTAAATGAAATCCATTCAGAAAGCAGAAAAAAAAAACGCTTTACAGCAATTCTAAATGAGGTGATTTTGATGTTCAAAACTGGTATCGATTGAATAGCTTGATGTCTTGTTAAACTTTATAGAAATGAAAAACGTATTTTATATAAGATAAGCGCCCTCAAAAATGGTAAAATCGAAGGGAAAAGAGTAGATGGGTGAAGGTTTAGAGGCGAAAAATCGCGTATAATCTGAAGTATGCCCAGGATGTCAGAACCAGAAAGTCAGCGTAGGGGAATTCGCAAATACTTTATCCGAAAAGCAAGTCGAGGTTGAACATGGATGACTTTATCGTATCGAGTCTGCTACGAAAAAGAAGCATGTGTGTCTATAGAGGATATCCATATTATGAGTAAATTGATATATGCGTATACGCAGAGTAACCCAGATTTAAAAATTGAAAAATAAAAATTGACTCAAAAACACTATATCACACGACAATGCCCTACGATACCTATTTGACTATATATCTTGATCCGAGCTGCTGTGTATGATACAACTTGGGTGCGCATGTGCGAATATATAACGGAAGTTTCCTATCTTTTACTGTAGTGGAATTTTCCATAAGTAAAACATTTATCGCTGGGAAATAATGGAATTTTCCATTTCGGATATTTTAACGAAAATCGCTAATGGGTATTCCCCAGTGTATTTTGATACATGACATTTTATATACATTTTCTATTTAGTGTCAATACAATGAAATGTTATATAGTTTGTTACTTTTCGAAAAAAAAATGCAAATTCGTTTGAAAACATCTTAATAAGAAATTTAAGATATACTATGAATACTCCTTCTAAGCCAAAATACTAAGATATGGAACAGTTTAATTAAGGAAAGACGTTTTTTTCAAACATAAAATGTGACAAACATCATATTAATAAGCTCCATAGAACCACCGCAGTAGAAGATAGGAAACGCGATTTTTTACAAAATATCTAAAACACTAGATCACAATGGAGCCAAGCCTAGACAACTAAATCATATATACACAATATCTACAATATATACTCACTATATAACAACATAACAAGATATAACCAACAATGCACTATAAAAACAAAAGTAGCAGATACAAAAAAAAGTAATAAGACATTCTTATCTGCGTACCATATCTCTCAAATTTGCAGGATAGAGTTTTTAAAAATACCTTTGATTTCACTCGCTCTGTCTCTCTTTCTTTTTAAGCACGACCCAAATCTGTTGCTAATATCACGTTTATTTGATGTAATTATATTGAAGCTGGATTTTTAAAAGTCCGCGAATAAATAAAATAAGAAATTTAAGTGTATCATAAATGACACGAATTCGAATCTTGCTACGATATCATTACATTGGAATAACTTAGAATTTGAAAGAAGGTAGATCTAAACATTTTAAATAGTAAAATTGGTAATTGAATGATTGTTTAAAGCATTTTTTTTTCTATTTGAATATGATTTAAAATGCATATTACCATAGGAGCATTTTTTTATCGCCCGAATATTTTTACTCGTGATATAAACATCCGTTTCTCTCATATTATCGCTATAGCAACTATCATGAAACCTTGCTCTATAATAGCTCCTTTCCCTCCTTATTCGCAAAATCAAAACTTATTCTTTGGACAAGTTGAGTAGAGAGTAATCAAGATAATAAATTAGGAATCACAACACCACAGTCAATGAATAGATTGAAAAATAAGAAATAAACTGTCTCTAATGAATGCAGATCTCACTACCCCAGACTAAATCGCTAGTCAACATGTAGTCAACACTTAGTTAACCTTTAGTCAACACTTTAAGTCAGCACTAGTCAATAAAAACACCGATTTCAGCACTATTTAGTCATGAAAACACAATAATCAAAACACGAATCAACAAACACGATATAAATAACAATACGAAAACACAAATTTGTATCTTGAATAATTTCCTAACAATGTCGAATATTTTATAAGAAAAGGGAAACGTATTCAACATTTTTAAATAACCTCCACTGCTTTCATTAATATGTAAAGCTGATTGCGACCAATTAAACCACTCGCGTACCAATTTCCTAATTCGGCCGTTTTATCCTTTTTATAAAAATGATTTTTAATCTTATTTCTTACAATCACACAGTTGCTTGCGACTCATAGAAAACAAAATACACGTCAACCTTATAATAGCAGTTATAGATATATCATCACCTAGCTGCACAGCCATTGTTTGACCTTGAAAAGTAAATCTCAAGGTCATTCAAACACAAAAATGACCTTGAGGTTTAAATATCAAGGCCGCACACCTTAATATAACCTTGACCTTGACATCTCATGGTCACTCACACAATAATATGACCTTAACCATTTAAAGTCAAGGTCATTCACACACAATCATTTCACCTTGACACAATCAGCATTTTGTAAAAATATCGCAGTTTACATAAACATTGAAGAAAACACAATATTTAACGCATAGGCGTATGAATCTAATCTACAATAATGATTTGTCCCGAACTACTACAAACACTATTTTTTTCTTTCTTTCTTTTTTGTTAAGCCTTAAGACTACAACAAATCCACAATGAAAAATGAAAGAATAAATTGAGAACATGTCAAAAAGATAGAAATTTAAAAAGAGAGAAGCTTTAAACCGTGTTTGGTTGAGGTTCTTGGTTAAAGCGTTGATTGGACTATATAGATATAAAATGACATATGATGTGTATGTATGTGTTTAAAGCTATCGTACCCTGTACTCTTTATATATCGTGAAATGTACAACATCGACAAACCATATCTAAGCAAAACGACTTCTATGACGCGCATTTAAGTTTGTGTGGCCTTTTTAAGCCAATATTGGTTTTTGCAAATCACTGTTTTCTCACGACTACTAAGGTAAAGTAAATAACTTTCAAGACAAAAATTAGGGTAAAGGAAAAATGACAAAGCAAAAATATTGATGTCCAATAAAAACACAGTTCCTCATATTAAAGCATATTTCCATAGATATTCATAAAATAATGATATATCTAGAAAGTTGTTACCAATTCAACATATTGGGTTTGTTCCCGTCAAAATACTTTGGATTAAAGCTATCTCAAATGCGCGAAAGAAGTAAAAAGAGTCCTTTTTTTGCCTACAAAATACCGCTCACTTATAAACTGACATCACATTGCTAATATTGCTTACAGTAAATACACAAACACATGTCACGCGATTTGTGTACGAATTCCCGACTCTCAAAACAAAAATTACTTCTCTTTATTGTTTTCTTCAAAATCTTCACTATTGATCTGCAGTTGTTTAAATACTTAGAGAGAAATACTCCTTAGATACTCTAAGAAATACTCGATCTGCAGTGGTTGAAATACTCAGAGAAAAAAAGTACTCAGACAGAAATACTCCAAGAAATACTCCTAAAAGAGAAAGCTGCCTAACAGGTTGTTACTTATGTATAGCAGATTTCGTTTCTTTTTTTCTTTCTGCGTTTTCACATGTCGATAAATCCACGTGCTGTTATTACGTAACAAGACAGCTTTAAGAATCTTAAGTCATGTTTTTGTTGCTGTTATATATATAACTATAAGCACATCAGATTAGTTTCCTTTTACAATTCAAGTGATCTTTGTTTTCTTTGTCTTTCCTTTAAAATAATATCAACTCATTTTTTTTCAACAATATGAAGCAGCCATCAGAGTATAGCAGCAAGTTTCATTTTCGGTTAAAAAGTGGGCGGTGCCCGAGATAAGAAAGGGGCGGGTCGTTCCTTAGATCAGCGAATGCCTTCACTGATTCGTCAAACAATATCAACTTGGTATATCCAACACAGAATCCTGCACTGATTTCAAAACACCGCATTAACCTTGATTCGAACCAATGAAATCGGTACGTTTCGAGCGCCCATAGACACCATGGATTTATTCCATAGTAACGCCGTTAACCAGGAAAAAAGACGAGGGTGTCAACCTTGATCGACCAATAGATATGCCTAAGCGCGCCATCAAATCCACTACAGCCGTGCCCTTATCTGAAAGAAGTGCTGCATTTAAAACCCTGATCATCCAATGCTTGCTTACTCATCACACATATAAATTGACTTCAATCAGAGAGCCTTTTATTTTCATTAACTCTCTGCTTAAATCCCACAAAAGCAGCTCCCCGCTACCTAGGAAGAGGCGGTGCTTGAAAAGCTGCTGCCAATGTATTGGCGGTGGCCGCTGATTGGCTACTCGCTGCAATAGCCCCGCCTCCTCTACTTTGATTGACAGCTGCTGGATTAATTGATGATTGATTGGCTCCTCCCCCACTTAAATGCCTTTCATCGATGTGGCGTTCAAGGTTTTTAGGGGAGACAAATCCTTCCCCGCAGTGACGGCATTCGTTTTGTGCTTTCATCATGTGGATTTGCGATTTCATGTGACGGTTCAGGTCGGATTGTGTCACACCTTTGTAGTTGCAGAGTTTGCAGTGGAACTCACGAATACCTAAAGAGGAAGAACAGAGAGAGAAATGAGATGAAATAAATATCGAGATGCAAATCCTATTTTTCACATATCAATACAAATTTATAACACTAAAATGCTAATAATCAGGCAAGCCTTGGGAGGCCTCGCCCCCTTTCTATGTTTTTTTTATATAAAATGGCGCGCCTCTACAAAAATAAAATACACCAAATTGCTGAAGCAATTATTATTTTCGTCAAATATATTTTTCAATCATGTGACAAGATTACACAAAATTAAAGATATGAATGCACACGATAATATCGACTAAATTAGCATATATCTGTTTTCATTTTTCGTTCATTTCTACTTGATTCTTTACCCTGGTGTCTCATCATGTGCACTTTGAGTTGACTGTTAGTGCGCGCGTAGTAATCACAGAACTTGCATTTGTACGGCCTGATATCTGCAATACACATGTAAGAAACATTAAAACCACAACAAATTGATACGTTCTCAAATACTGTAAATTAAGGCAAATATTTGAAACTGTAGACAATGGTTCTTTATTGATGCAATTTAAACTTAATTTTCGAATAGATGTAAGCCAATTGTATCAAAAGTAGCCTATTTAGAATTCTATCTGTTTCATATATACATGTATTAAAACATACAGATATTCATAAGCATATACACGGCCACCCTAGGCTCATCCCAAACTCTCATTAACCAAGCTAAATCAAGGGAGTTGGATGGGTCAAATATTAAAAGTGGACCGACCTTCCTGTAGTTCATGTGGCGATTTATATCCGAGTATACTTACACCATACTTGCAACACACCCACCCTTACCTCTTATAAAAACTTTCTTTCCCTAAACACACGTTTCTGCAGAGTGGAACGACCCTCGTGAAAGTCCATTTGCCTGTTTATATCAGAGTAGTTTGCAACGTTCTTGTTGCCATACGTGCAAGTAAACCCCCCCTAAAAAGAAGCCCCCCTCCTTAATAAAAGCCCCCACCCAAACACACCTTGCTGCAGAGTGGACCAACCTTCGTGATCGTCCATATGCCTGTTAATATTTGAGTAAAATCCCCCTTTCACAGAACCCTCCTCCAAAAAGGCCGCATAAAAAGAACCCCCTTCCACATAAACCCCCCTTTGGTCCATTTACACCCAAACACACCTTGCTGCAGAGTGGACCGACCTTCGTGAAAGTCCATGTGTCTGTTTATATCGGAGTAGGTGGCAAAGTCCTTGTTGCAGTACGTGCTAGCATTAAAGCCCCGCTTCAAAAGAAGCCCCCAGCCCCCTCCCCTAAATAAAAGCCCCCACCCAAACACACCTTACTGCTGAATGAACCAACCTTTGTGAAAGTCCATATGCCCGTTAATATTCGAGTAAAAGCCCCCTTTCACAAGGACCCTCCTCCAAATAAAGCCCCCATCAAAATACCCCCCACCCCCTTTGGTCCATTTACACCCAAACACACCTTGCTGCAGAGTGGACCGACCTTCGTGAAAGTCCATGTGTCGATTGATATCCGAATAAGTGGCAAAGTCCTTGTTGCAATACGTGCACCGGTACACGGTTCGCCCGTCGGCCAAGACGGTCGGTTTGCAGGCTTCGTCCCGCGGCTTGGTACCGGGGTTTCTGACAACGTAAACTCTGAACAATTAGAGAAGACGAGTATCAGGGGGATATCGCAGAGCGTTAGGGATATTCTTTAGGATATTTTATCAAAACAGGTCAATTTACATATTGTTTTAAAAGCAGCGAATAAACTGTGAATAGTTGGACAAAAAACAATATGGTAGAAAGATGAAGAAGTTTTTTTACATCGGTTTTCTACATCATTCTGAAAACGTCATAGCTAGATGTTAAAATTGCCTAAAATCGAATTCATATTTTTTTTCATTTATTTTCATAATTACAAATTCACATATTGATTTACTGATCTTAAACACGCACATTATTTTCAACAGTATATCTTAAGCCAAATACGACAGCACTTAACGACTGAGCCTTTCCATTTTGGTCATAAACTTTTTTTTGTCATATCAGTACATTGCGCTAGCTTATATAAGCAAACTTATAAGCATAGTTACCTTGACGAGGTCCGTGACAACGATGACCCCTTAGCCGCAGCCAGCTGACTCAAATAATCATCTCTATGACTACCAGCCCCACGTGACTCATCTCTTTCTTTTTGACTACTTCCGGGTCCGATCCCGGCGGCTGCCACTTGCGAAGATGTTGAATCGTGAGAGGTCTGCGATTTGTAGAGGTGATGATGGTGTTGATGTTGAGATTCACGGTGATCGGAGGGTGAGGGAGCTGTATTGACGCTTGACTGCAAATATTCAATCAATAATCAATTAAAAATCAATTAATTATCAATGAATTTTCAATAAATCCCGATGTGATGTTTGGGATTTGTAAAGGTGATGATGCGGATGTTGAGATTCACGGTGATCGGAGGGTGAGGGAGCTGTATTGACGCTTGACTGTAAATAATCAATCAATAAATCAATTAATAATCAATTAAGTAGCAATTAGGTATTTAAAGGGGGTGGAGTCATGGGACCTCTGTGATTTTTAAAGGTGATGATGATGCTGTTGAGATTATCGATGATGGTCACTTAAGCTGTGCTGACGATAGCCTGTGAATAGAAATAGCAATCGAATTAGCAATAGAATTCTAGCATGAAATCTTGCTCAGTGAATTCAACCATCTTTAACCTTAAGCAAATAGTTTGGTGTTGAGGTCGGCTGTTCAGGGGATGGAGAATGAGAACTTGGGATGTCTGTGATTTGTACAGGTGAGTTTCGAGGGAGTTGATTGCGAGTTTGTCCTAGAAGTCTGCCTATTTATCATATTGGTTTCAACTGCTACAAATTCTAATCCTACACTTTATAGCAGACAAATGTCAATGCCTGTCTTGGGAATTACAAAAAAAGAAGTGAAACATTGAAATGAAATCAAAAGGCACAGTTTTGAGCCAGTCCTAGAAAAAGGTCTCATTCATTAGTTGCTCTTCATGAGATGGATGTTGGAGGCTCGGAAAAATGAGACTCAACAATTTGAACTGGTTAGTAGCCCACAAAGCTCGCACTGATTTGTGCTACTTTTGGAACGTGTAGGTACTCTATGTGCATGAATTATACATCATGTACATCAGGGCTTCAATATAGACTCTATAAAGGCGTTTTTCTATCAAGGTCTCGATAAAACCTGGAAAAATCTGACAAGACCTAGATCATTATAGACACCTACGCATTGTAACACATATAGACAAAGCAGGAACTGGGTTCAAAGAAACCTACAGTTAAAAGACACATTGTTTATAATAAAGCCTATGGAGAAAACGAGGTTATTTTTCATGAATGTTTCTTTTGATACAGCACCGGATGTACCGAGAAGAGTGCATGAAAGAAACCTTATCGTTTTTTATGCAGGTCATAATAAAAGAAGTTTTCCCACTAATTGCATAAAAAATGGAAAGAAGAAATAAACGTTAGACAAAGTAGAGAACATACCATGTCTTGATTGCACAGAACATGCGATCACATAGAATTTCATATTTCTAAACTCAAATTAAAGGAGATCCACTCTCACACTTCAAGAGATCAGGGGTTGTTATACATCCATGTATGCAACCTCATGGTCAGTTGGTATATTTTTTTCTTTCCTACCCTGAAACAGGCGCTAAAAATGGCTGCAGAAATACGGTATTAGAGTATTATATACATGTAACCTTGTAAAACGCATCCACCTTTTAGTAACGAAGCAACCCTCATTATATTTAACATAATATATACATGTAGAGGTCTTCTCTCAACAGC
>LQRL01154983.1:6905-24704 GCA_001703475.1 Hydroides elegans
TATATCTGATATCGCAATCGCAAATTCTGCGTGAACAGATTTCGCAACATCGCTCGGGACTTAGTCAAAATTCAATATCGCTGGGTTTCTATATTTTCTTTGAATTAATTTGCGATTGCGAAATATTTCGCGGCTGGCTGTCCGTACCTTTATTCTATTCTTTTCAAAATATATCAATATGAAACAACTAAGAATTTGTCATCTGTTGCAAAAAAACTAAAATCCAGAGATATGTGTCTAAATTGGTGTATATTTGGGAGCAGTTTGAGAAACTTAGAAAATGTTGCCGACTCTTAAATTGTTGAAATCTTTGTAAATTAAACAGAAGGTGCCCCTCCCCCCTCGGTTCCCTGTCAATAATTCAGAGAGACATACATGTCTTGTTTGACACTTAAAGGGGTGCGTGTACTATTATAAAAATCATACTCAATATTCTATTTCGACAAAGCGTTGCAGACCATCTAAAAATGAAAGCAATCTTCAAAAGTAATATGGGTAATAAACACCCATAGTTAAAATTGGACAAAAGTCATTTTTGACCCTGCTTCACTAAAAAGGCCGATTGTAAACATAACATTTTTAGCATCAATCTTCTCTTATAGATTTTAAGGCTGAAAAGCCCCTGAAAATCATATGAAATTCATGTGCTCCGGTTGTTTAAGAGAAATGGGAAGCTTTTTGTGAGATATCCTACCACAAGGGCGTAGCCGTAAAGAGAGATTTTTAGCGTGTATTAACATAAAACCCTAAAAACCCTAAACACCCATAAGGAATTTATTGAAATTAACACATTGCTCGAAGAATATTTCCGTGTGCAGGCCCTTAACGTTTTTTTCCTCTCCATAAATGTATAATCCATGATATGAATAAAAGAAAACGGGAACGTCCCCATCCGCCCGGATGAATCTGGCTACCTTAGATCTAAAAATATAGCGAACATATCCAAAACGTAGAGCTATCTTTAATTATAGCCTAGACCCAGTTTCAAATCAATGTGTGATATGAATTATTTGCTTGTCATATTTGTTTCTATTAAGCGCGCGGTCTTTACATCCACCCTTAAATAATCAAAACATGCGAAATAGAACATGTGAGGGGTGGAACAACGATTTTATTAAGAAAACTTTAAACAAATTGGAATTCTAGGCTAAGTCCAGCGGCACTTCCGGTTAAAATTTAGAGCTTGTACCCATTGGCAGTATTTGAACTATACCAAAAAAATTATATGTTTCGCAACTTTTTAATCTGCATATATTTATTATAAAAGAATCCTATTTTGTTATATACTTTCTTTTTAAAATGCAATTTATTCGTATCTTTTTAGTCGTGCCACATTATATAAGCACTTACATGACAGAAAACATAGTTCACATGTATTGCGAATATATAACATTCAGTGGAGGTATCCCACCAAGCATTAGCGCGCCTAAGCCACAACCTACACTACAAACCTCCAGTCCACACGCCACACCAAAGAATGGATATTTCAAGATTCGGTCGAAGCTCAATAGGATGGTGCTTGACGTCGCAGGAAGCAGAATGAAAAAGGGTGAAAAAGTCATCACGTATCCGGAAAAGGCCAAAAACGGTGATAATCAGGTAAAGTTATTTATACTGGAGTGTGATAGATTATGATGCGATAGGACCATGGAAAAAAAATTATAATAAAATAAATGTATCACTATCAGAGTAAAAATTCGATTTATTAAAAAAAAACGTTAGGTGATAGATAAATTAATAGAGAGCGTAACCACTTTGGATGACGATCCTATAGATAAAAGTACAGTAAATATCATTTAAAATTGTACGATATTGATAAATAGAAATATAAATTGTATGTGAAAAAACATTTTTGTCAATGATATACAGAGTCAATTTATATCAATAACATTATTTCTTGCCCAACGTTGATGATTGAATATTTTAAATACAATAGGTATGGTTTTTCGATCCTGCAACAAGCACAATCCGGCCGAAGCTCGATCCGTCCTATTGTATGGATTTAGACGGTAAGTTATACTTTATATAGAATCTTAAACGTCACTGGTTCTGTCAAAATGTAGTACCCACACCCTAACTGGCACATCAGATGATAAAATCATGATAAGTTATTTGACATTTCGATAAGTTGCCGATCAACTAAATAATAAAATAACCCGAATAAGATTCTCGATACGAAACCTTAACCTTTTAACTCGGTTTCCGCTATCTAGTGTAATATCTATCTGCAATCTTTTCAATACGAAAATATGCAGATATTGGAATCAACTGATAAAATTCAATTTGATCTCATGCATCGATTGTCTATATATTACAAATCATAACACGCCCTTATATATAAACATTAATATAAACTAGCTATTGAACGTGAAACATATAATATTAAGATAGCGATTTTTTCGAACGTGAAACATATAATATTAAGATAGCGATTTGATGAATGGTATAGAAGATATTTATTTTTTAAGACACCACACCAATCAAAATGTCATTTTTCTTCGCCTTGCTGAAACCACTTAGCGGAATCCCTGGCCCCTAATTGGCTCATTTAAAGGGATGTGTGAGTTATACTGCAGACGTCATTGACGTCATTAATCAAGGCTCGCTATATAAAAGCACTTTGACACTTAACCAATACTCGTCGTGTCCAGTACCTCACTTCGCGTTGAAGCCAATTATTGTAATTTTATGTTTTATTAAATATGACATCTATATTGTGAGTATTTGTTTATAAAGCTGATAACAAAGTAGCTAGACTTCTATGTACATTCTACCTACATCATGACCTTTTTCTAGATCATATCACATATTGAACATTAAATTTGATCTTATTCCTTTAGTTATCGAGAAAAAAAACTAATTAGAATTATGAAAAATGATATTCAAATGTAGGAAAGAAGGGATTGTAGATACTTGTGTTTATTTTTGCGTGCACACCATCCATCTAGTTGCTTTTATTTTTCAACGTAAATACATTGTCGGCTTATAAAGATGTTTATCTTGCCTTGTTTTTATTTTCTAGCAAAAAATCTGGTGGTGATAAATCCATATAACGGCGGCAATAACCAGCAATGGATATTGGTCGGTGACCATATTCAGAAACTAGGCGACCCGAATAAGATTCTCGATATCTATGGGAATGACCCCAAACAAGGAGCACGCATTTTCCAGTACAAGCCCGTTGGAAATCTCAATCAAAAGTGGGGTTATGAATCAGTGTAAGTAAAAATTCTAGATTATGTTTTAATCACTTGCCTTGCAATTTAGCAGTCAAAGGAAAGTAACAGAATGATAGAATGGCAGCCATTATTTTTGCGAACATGTTCAAATATGTTATTCAACATCAATATAATGTTATCGAACATTTACTTATTTGTGCTATGCGACGAATTATATCTCTAAAAATTTATAAAAGAAATATGAATGCGACCGTAAAACTGTGAGATGTTAAGTTATTTTACGAGAATTACATGATATACGATGGTTTTACATGATTAATAATCACTTTTAAGGCAAATAACGTATCTTGACTCATTAAATAAGCATTTTTATGATAAAATACACTGTAAATATGTATTCCAATATACACCTTTCAGTGGAGGTACCCCACCCAGCGTTAGCCCGTCTACACCACAACCCACAATACAAGCCCCTAGTCTACAGAATGGCTATTTCAAGATCCGGTCCAAGCTCAACCGAATGGTGCTTGACGTCGCAGGAGGCAGAATAAAAAAGGGTGAAAAAGTCATCACGTATCCGGAAAAGGCCAACAACGGGGATAATCAGGTAAATTAAGTCATACTGGAGTACGATAAGGGTTTATATGAAAGAACCAAAAAGAAAATATCATAATAACATGAAAGTATCCGAGGGATATAATATATCTTTTTTAAATAGTAGTTGTAGTTAGATTATTCATTAGAGAGCGTAATTAATTCTAATTCCAATTCTATTGTTAAAAATATTGATACAATCTTTCACAAAATGTACTGTATTGATGCATGAATATATAAATTGTATGTGAAAAAAAATAGTTTGTAAATAGTAAACAAAGACGGTGACAATCAGGTATATTGTATAAAACTGGAGCATGATGATATTTGATGAGATAGGACAAAGACGAATCAATCATTTTAATATGACTGATAGAAAAATTGATAGAGTGCGTATACGCGTAATAAATAAGGATTTTATAGATAGAAATGTATTTAAATTTCACTAGAAATGTTTCAGTATTGATACATAAAAATATAAATAGTATTTAACAAATAATGTTGTCAATAACCTATATGGATACATTATACCTTGCCCAACGTTGATGATAAAATATTTTAAATACAATAGGTCTGGTTTTTGGATCCTGCAACAAACACAATCCGGCCGAAGCTTGACCCATCATATTGCATGGATTTAGACGGTAGGTCATACAATATATAAAATATTGAACTCCATTTTTTCTCTCCACAATTGTTC
The DNA here is from genome assembly GCA_001703475.1 of Hydroides elegans. Taxonomy (NCBI): domain Eukaryota; kingdom Metazoa; phylum Annelida; class Polychaeta; order Sabellida; family Serpulidae; genus Hydroides; species Hydroides elegans. The sequence continues at coordinate 11,379 of LQRL01154983.1, forward strand.
AACAGTAAAACTCAGTTATTGGCTTATCTAGAAGGTGTATATTAACGCATCAATGGGACATTCAATTCAAAGGAAATAATTTCAAAATAATTTATATCTTTTTACAAACTTTCAATTATTCTTCCGCTACCTATTTTTATATTTAATATTTCTTTTAGCAAAGAATACATTGTTACCTCTATTACATTTTGTCTTGTCTTGTATCTATAATTTAGCGAAAAATCTGGTAGTGATAAATCCATATAACGGCGGCAATAACCAGCAATGGATATTGGTCGGTGATCATATTCAGAAACTAGGCGACCCTAATAAGATTCTTGACATCTATGGGAATGACCCAAAACAAGGAGCACGCATTTTCCAGTACAAGCCCGTTGGAAATCTCAATCAAAAGTGGGGGTTTGAATCAGTGTAAGTAATGATTGAGTTAAGGTTTTATTCACATGCTTGATAACATTATAGTTATACAAAAGTAACAGAATGATAGAATAACTTCCAGCTGTACTCGCGAATATGTTTAAAAACGTCACTTAGTGCCACGAAATGTAATCGGTTGTAGAATAATTTGTGCTATACTAAACTACATATATCTAATTATAAATTAAATGAAAACTATATATGAAATCGTTTGATGTAAATATGTCATAATGATCATTATTAGGCAAATAGCATGTCATTGGCTCACGTATAAGTATTGTGTAGCAAAATTCATTGTTCACCTATATTTCAATATGCACTTTTCAGTAGAGGTACCCCACCAATCGTTAGCGCGCCTGAGCCACAACCCAATGTAAAAGCCTCAAGTCCACACGCCACGCCACTGACTGGCTATTTCAAGATCAGATCGAAGCTCAACAGGATGGTGCTTGATGTTGCGGGGAGCAGAATGAAAAAGGGTGAAAAGGTCATCACGTATCCCGAAAAGGCCAAAAACGGTGATAATCAGGTAAATAGAATTGAAATTGAAAACTAAGATATTTGATAAAATAGGAACGAGAAGAAAGTATCACAATAACATGGATGTATCAGGAAATAAATTGATATATTTTGAAAAAAAATAAATAGTTAAGTGATCGATACAATAACAGAGAGTATTATTAATTTGGATACCGATGCTATGGATAAAATCAAAGGAAAATATCACTCACAAAATGTAATGTAGTAAACAAATTCGTTTTTGTCAATACTATATGAAGACAGTTCATATCATTATCAAAGCTTACCCGAAGTTGATGATTGAATATTTGAAATACAATAGGTCTGGTTTTTCGATCCTGCAACAAACACAATACGGCCGAAGCTTGACACATCATTTTGCATGGATTTAGACGGTAAGTTTTTACTAACGTGTTAAAAAACGCTTTGGAAGTTGTTTGGGCTATATCTTTGTTATGGGTTAATAGATCGAAAAATGAAAATTTCACAAGATATAATTTACTCACTCTTTATACGTAATAATAACCAAATATATGCGCTGAAATCGCTAGACGATGCACAAAATAAGATTATCCAATGTCAGGTGAAAAAGCAAATATCACGCAGTTTCAATACTAGATCAAACCATCCCTGTACCTTGCACATTGTGTGGCTCGCTTGTGCATTGAAGTTAGTTTGGGCTTGGGGGATAGTGTTCCATTCCTCGACAACTATCAGTCGAAGGTCATGTAAAGGTGTTGCTGGTTGAATACGGAGAGAAATGAGAAATGAGAAATTTTCCTCTTCATAACAGACCATATGGACTCGATCGGGTTGAGATCGGGGCTTAAGCCGGCCAATCCATGCTCGAGGCTGTGCTCCTCGAGGAACTCATCCGTAATGCCCACCCGATGTTGTCTCGCATTATCGTCCCACGAGACGAAATCAGGATCAATGGCGCCTGAATATTGGAGTACGTGTGGCTGGAGGATATCATCAACATATCGAAGTCCGGTTAAATTCCCGTAGAGGATCACAAGGTCGGTGCGGCCATCGATCGAGATTCCACCTCAAACCATATGATTCCTCCTCCCTCAAAAGCCTCTCGCCAATTGACCAAATTGGCGTTGTGTCGCCGCTCATGCCGTCTTCACCAGACGCGTCAGAGCCGATTGCACAAAAATATGCAGAACTTTACCTCGTCATTTGAGAGGCAGTTCCGCCGCTGGTTCCGCGTCCACCGTTGCTTTTGTAACCCTATTGGAGACGAGCCTCCTCCTTGCTCGGTTAAGCAAGTATCGATTTCACGCAGGTATTCAGAACCGTAATCGTACTGAATGAAGGCGGTTCCAGATAGTCTGGTTGCTGATGTTTCTTGATCCCGGTCCGCGTGTGGTTGTAATTTCCGCTGTAGCGCACGGGCTAAAAAAACACGAAACAGATATTTTTTTATAAAATCGAGTCAAATTTATGGTAATCATGATTATGATTGGGGAAAGATACATCTTATAATTAATGTCTTATACTCGAATTTGTCATACAATTGTATGTCTTTCTTGCGTGGCCCTTGCCTCGATCCATCCAATTGTCCTCTCGTATTAGAGGTCATCCGAGTTCGACCAACGCGGGGCCGATTTTTTTAAATATGACATTATCTACACAAAGAATCTGATAAATTGTAGATAAGTATTGACTCACAATGATCTAAATGCTAATTATGACGAAAGGAGCAAAGCGATAAATACCTTTTGAGGTTACCACATTGATTGAAAATTGCGAACGACCCCACCTTCACACATTGTACGTCTGTCACATTGAGGCGGCCTTAAATAGTTTCTGATTGATACACTGGTTAACAATAGATTAAGTGTGATAATTTGATTTTTTTCTTTTGATATAATATATCATAAAAAAGATATAGACCCAAACACCATCCAGAGCGTTTTTTAACACGTTATATGCAAAACATATAAATCGACTGTTTCTGTCAAAGTGTTATCCAAAGACCTAACTGCCACATCATTAGACAAAATCTGAATTAGTGATTTGAAAGTACGATTTTATTAGAGATTAATTATTCAGGGTTCAATTAGCTATTTGCTTAATGATTTGATTCACTTATTAAAACTGTGCCGCAACTCGCAAACTTCATTCTCAAACCTAAGAATTGGTTAAGATACCTCTGATATTTTGGCCGGGGTATATGAGATATGTAATTTTAACACATTCACAGTTTGCAATGTAATCGTTGGGGTCATCGAATTCTCGATGTCACTTTCTGAGAGCAGCTAGGTATGATTTTGTTTTTGAGTCGATTTGATATTTTAATTCCTGTTCAGTAAGTGTTCTCTTTGGTTTGGCCTCATCGAGTTTTAGAACGACATGAATTTGATCATAGGTATAGGAACGCCATTGATTAAGATTTCATCTACAGGCTCTCTCACACAAATATCTAAAAATTATTATACAATACATTTGAATATTGATATTTTGAATTCGTAATAACACCTGAGTTAAAATAAAAGTTAAATTATTTACCCAGTTTCTTGGATGTCTAAAACTGTCTATTTCAGCGAAAGGATTACTGGTTATAAACCCATACAACGACGGCGACAACCAAAAGTGGATATTGGTTGGTGATCTTATCATGAAATTCGGGGATCCAAATAAGGTTCTCGATATCCTGGGGAATAACCGTAATAAAGGAGCGCGTATCATCCAGTACCCGCCCGTTGGTCAGGCAAATGAGCAGTGGATCTTCGAGTATATGTGAGTAGATTTTGCGACTAGAACTGCACAATAGAGAAAAGTCTTACATGTACCATTAGCATTTAACCATTTTATCAAGATTATGTTCGTTAATCAAATGGTTCCCCTTTTTCTTTTCTTTTTCGTCGATGTTACTCAGTACATCTTAATAAATGTACAAAATGAGAAGTTTGTAACAGTCTTGCTTTGAGTTTTTAATTAATATTTGTCGTATATGCATGTATATCAAAATTCGTCCATTATATCAGCACGACCCCTTGCTTTGCAAAACAGTAACAAATAAAGGAGGTACCAAGAACTAATTCGCCGGGTTGCCCGTTGAAAAATTCATAAGGACTGATCATAGAATGTATGTATATGTTGGTGCAAAATACATATATTTGGCCAAATTGGGGCGCTCGCCATGGGTGCATTTGTGTAGAATTGTGATAAAAACGTAGAATGCGTCCTAAAACTTAACTTAGTGGAAACAATCATTTACTGAAGCTTAAAGGGCTGAATCGAACGTAGCATAAATTCATTTCTTAACTTGAATTCATTGTGTGAGGTACCTTGATTTATTCTCGCTAAAATGCAAAAATCTTATTCACAGTGACGACAGCCCTCGTGAGACGACGAGACCTAGAACCAGTAAGAGACGAACAAAGGAAAGAAAAATAGAAGATGATTATGGAGAAGATGATGAAGAAGATGATGACGATCAAACATCAGCTAATGAACGACCGGATTATCAGGAAATGCAACAACAACTTGACATGGGGCAATTCGAAATGGAGCAATCTGGAATCGAACAATCTGGAATGGAACATCCGCATTTCGTGCGACCCGACGATAGAAAACCAAAACATGTGATACATAAACAAGAGACAAATTCGGTGTTTACGCGATATGCAGACTATTCGTTTAGAGATGTATTTAGTCATAGACGGTATTTGTGGATCCGGGATAAATATGTGGATTTACCAGGAGATGGATGCACACGTATGGGATTGGTCGATGGAGCGATATGGTTGCCCATCAGGGATATGGATCACATTAAGGTATAGTAAACTATTTATGCCATATGAAGGTATCCAACATGACTACGATAAAAAAAATGTGTATAGGGTTTGGAATACAGAATAAAATATATAACATGTTTTCATTATCATTTATTCGTTCCCACTTATGATTAAATTATGCGTAGACTAGACTCTATGGTCTAATATTTAAAGTTTTAAAAAAGCGCAATTGTAACCATGTAAATTGTTATAATACTTTCAAGTATGATAACAAAAAAAAATAAAAGAATTAGACACAATGCGTTTATTTTGGCAAAAAAAAAACGCCAATTGTGACAATATTGATGATCCCATATTATATTGCTGTTAACATTGTGATGGCCAATGATAACGTTTTTATTTTCGAATGACTATCTAAACTATTATACTATTTTTCGAACAGGTTCTTAATCAGCACACAGGTCGCCTTATATCCAAAATCGAGCTCCCCGAACGCACACAGCCCTGGTGCGTGCATCAGGTGACCGAAAGCACGGTCGTCATGGCAGCAGATTCGGGTCTATTTGCCCTTGACCTTGAGGGCAAGGTCACGAAGAAGATCAGGGAGGGCACGTTCTGTGATATCAATGGAGATGGGGTGCGCAAGTGAGTTTTTTATTTCGTCAATTATGCCCAAACTAATTTTAAGGTTTGTTGTGATATAAAATGGTTAATGCTTCTTCTGTCAAAAGCAGTGCTGTGTAAATGTGTTTATCGGTCAGATCTGTTCATATTATGGAGAGAATACTTGGCTATATTTTAGAGAAAATAACATTCCTGTAGGAATTTAGTCTATGCATGATTATATTATAATTACAAAGGTATTGTGATGTCAACTTGTTTTCTCGCGTTGCATGTGATTATTTGCTATAGAGACTCTGCATCCTCATCAAATTAAAACTAATGTGCAAATTTAATATTGTTTCAAGATTCGTGTGCATCGACTACATAGCCAAAGAGGCCCTGATCTTCACTACACACTCAGACGATTGGAAACTGGAGAGAATCATCAATCTGACGAGCCCCAGAAGCGCGGAACACCGTCTATTCTCCTCCGCAATGATGCGAGATGTAAGCTACTCATAAATTGATTTTAGGCAAACAACTTTATGAAAGTAGGCAAATAAACATTCATAATTTACGTTTAACGAGTTGAATCGATACAATAATTATTCACGTTTTTGCTACTTTTTGTGCATGAGTGTTGAAAAGTTAATTTCAAGTTTGAAAAAAAATTGTCAAAAATTTACATAATCTAAAAACACATTTTAAAATGGAACAACATCCCATGTCCCTCACATAAATGACCTCGCTTTGACCTTGAAACATATCGACATGACCTTTATCTATGTGTGCCCTAACATAAATGCTCTCGCTTTTACCTTAAAACAGCACAAAGTGCCGCCAGCAGCAACACGTACCTCGCTGGCTCTGGTCAATTATCAGGAACAGATTCATTGAAAAAGCAGGAAAAGATTGTGTGTTTATGCTTTATTTGCCATAAATCAACTAAAATGTCATTTTTCAAATAAGGACAAAGTGACCGCCAGCAGCAACACGCATCTCACTGGTTCCGGTCTCGTGCGCAAATACATAACTCAGAAGAAGAACAGGCGACGAAAAGCGAGACACCACGAGGAGTCGGATGATGATGAACCGGGATATGATTTGAGGCGGCCAAAGATATGCGGCATCGACCGGATGGTATGTTGAGTGTTTTCAATACGGTTTATTATTCTATATATCTAGTGGGTTTAGTGCAATAATATGTCTTTATTTAGTTTGTTTCAATCTCCCTCCCCACCCCATTCGCTTTTTATACGAAGCTTATTATCGGATTTAGTGGGTTTCATTTTGTTGAATAGCAAGTACATGTACTTAATTAGTGTGTTTCGACGTTGCTTTTAAATAGTTAGGGCGGATTTGGACTTATGTTTTTTTTTATACCATGATTGGCGCCCTAAGCTCAAAATTTTCAGTAACAGCGCCTGAAAACGCGTCTTGCATATTTCATTTGCATAGACATCCATAAGGTTCAAATATGATAAAAAAAATACCTCCCTCTCTATTGATCGCACATCTGGTTATACTCATTCATAAAAAAAAACAGCCCTATCCATTGGATGGCGCATGGCGCGACAAGCTATTCGTACACGACCCTACCGAAGACAGCCTCGCTGTGATATCATTACATTACCAGCGCAACGTCAAAGGACCACGTTCAATTTCTATGCGTTTACATAAATAGTTTTTGTTATATACTGTAGGGTCACATCCTAATCGCTGACGCCTGGCGTGACAAGCTCTTCGTGTACGACCCAACCGAAGAGAGCCTCGCTGTGATCTCGCTGTATTACCAACGCAACGTCAAATGACAATGTTCAATGTCTATGCGCTTACATAAATAGTTTTGTTATTAACCTATAGGGTCACATTCTTATTGCTGACGCCTGGCGCGACAAGCTCTTTGTGCATGACCCAAGCGACGAGAGTCTGGCTGTGATATCGCTGCATTACCAACGCAACGTCAAAGGGCCACGTGATGTGCTATTGTTGTCAGAAGACTGCATGTGGGTGCTCATGGTAGAAGCTATGGGCAATCTGTGCCTTGTGAAGTAAGTAAATGAAGTTTAGATGCAGGGGTAGAATAGGGGTGTCTCAGCGTCAGTAATGTGTTGGGATGTACCCATGTATATGATAATTGAAATATGTTTTTTTTTTTTCCTAGTTTTGAACTTTATAGCATTGTCGCCACATTGGCAATGCTGTCGCCATGCTTCTTTATTATTGCGCTCTATTTATACGTAAATGTTTACGTTCATTTATGAAATATACAAACGCCACTGTATCGCTCGCCTTTTTGCGTCCTGTATTCGCAATAGATTTGACGATGTACGACGTTGCAGTACCACCAATGAGGTGACTAAATTCTAAATATTCACAAACAATCAAAACGGTCGTTCAACTATATGTATAAAGTGAAAAATTTCATACCCAGCAGCGATTGAAGCAGTTGTTAACATAGCGTTTAACAAAATATCTTTGGCAATTTAATTAACTTAAACGAATTGATATTTAGCTGAAATATTTTTTATATAAAACATATCATATAATCACCTTATGTAAAACCCGTCCATTGCAGATACATTCGAACGGTGCACCCTGACAATAGCTCACCCGACGAGTCAGACACAGACGACGAGGACTTCCCCAGTGACGTCATTAATGAGGATTCAGCAACCGGAAGTGCCACTGAAGATGATGTCGCCCATAACAACGCATATTATTTTCAAAACTGAGGTTATTTCACACAGCGAATAGGTGGTTACAATATATGTGTCTTTTAAGAAATATATGTTTATATATATGAAGTTTTATTTAATCTATACATAAAGCTAGGCCTCTCTACTTTATCTTTTTTTTTTGTAAAATCACGATTATTTCCTGCAAAAAACACGTGATCGGTTTGTGGACTTGATATATTTATAGCATTATTTATATAATAATATGTTGAAGTCAATCTGCGAAATCCGCGTATGTTTACATTCGCAAAATTGTTCAGGCAATGTCAACATACGCTTGTTAACTCAGCGAATGACAACAGTGCCCAAACCCGTCCAGAACTGAGAACTACTTCTATACTGATAAATCGAATTAAGTTTTAGCTGATAACTTTTTTTATCTTACACATGGTATCTTTTTACAATTTGCACAATTGTTGGAGAAATGTGTATTTTTTCAGGGAAAAGAGGTATTGCTCTAAATTGGTGCACACTTGGGAAGATTTCTATAATCTTAGAAAATATCGTAGTTTCTTGAAAAAACTGCACATACGATATTTTTTATTTGGCTTCAAATTTTGGAAAAGAATGTCTCCATATATTCCAATATACATTATTATTATGATGTTTGCACTTGAAATTCAATTTTCGCAGATTAAGGTGTAATTAAACAAACATTTATGCTTTTGGTTCACGGCTTTTTAGGATAAGTCCAATCGAAAATGCCTGTTTTTCGTAGAGGTTACACCTATTTGTGCAAGGCAGAATACAATATAAAATAAATGTATATTGCACCCTCAAATTATGAACGCATTTTGATAAAATTTAACTTGATGGGCTTATCAATATTTTTAAAAATGTATTATAGTTACTGCAATAATGATATTGTATATGTATATGGTTAACTATATGTGTCTTCTTTGAATTCTTCTTTGCTCAAATATATTAATATGCAAATAAATGCCCTTTAAATCTATATATAAAGATACATGTAAAGCTAAGGATAAAGAAAGTTTGTAAATCAAGATTGTTTCTTCAAAAATCAGGAGTACCCAGCAATTTATTCTGTGAAATATCTATTCTTTTCCAATGTCTATCTTGCTGGCATTTTCACAGAACAGAATAGATAAAATATTGCATTTAAGATATCTCGTATTTTCCTGGCATTTTATACGAATACAACTCAAGTTATAAATATGTTCTAGTAGTCTTAACAATTATTGGTTTAACATAAAATGGGATTAAAGCATTGTAATAATACTGAGATGCAGTTATCTATATAATATATACATAACATAGGACATAAAGTAGCTTTTTCATTATATAGATAAAAACAACGTTTCTGTGCATCAATGTTTTATTCTGCTGGCAGTTGTGTGTAAAGTTGCTGGCACAATATTTTCTTTGTTCCTTGCTGGCAAATTTAGAATAAAAACATTCAATAAGTATAAACAATTATCAAGTTTTAAGCAGTTCACAATTCATTTCAGGCCAAATGCTTTAAAATGAGACACTATTTCAAAAATGACCCATTGGGTACTCCTGAAAAATGTGTTCTTGTACCTATATATCTTCAGTCGTTTTATGGTCTTATAGACTTGATATACAATGTATGTATAGCTCTATTTTATATAGACTGCCTAGAACAAAAATGTTTTCTATTTATATATATTTATCACATTATCTATAAATTGTATATACCTATATATCTTTGTATTTCTAAAATCATTATCTGTGATATTCCTTTAACTATTATGTTATTTAAACACTTTGAAATATTACAAATGTCTTTTATATAGTATATTATTTAAATTTGCTGTAAGATACTGCTGGTAATATTGACCGTTATGCTAAATGATATCATTATGTGTCTTTGAAGAAAAATAATATATTGTATGTTTATTATGTTACATGTAAAAGAGACATAACAATAAAACTAATATCGAATACAAATAAGTTTTATTTTCCACATTAAAACAGCACATGTTTGATAAAGGCGATTTATCCTTTTTTCGCATTAAATTATTTAAGCATAAAACATATCGTTTTTATTTTATAAGATTTTTTAATTGCATTGATATCATTATATTGGTTTCTTTTATTAATATAATATAAATATTGAAAAAAAAATCACTGCATGCTTATCTTATTCTTTTCCCCTTTTTGTTTGAGTCTTTTCAACGCTCTCGCTAACACAGCCCATGCGAATTCTATAAACTCTGCAAGCGTAATAAGACTTGCTCCTACACAAAGACCAAGCTGTCCACCGATATTCGCAAAGAGGTCAGAGGCTTGCATTCGCGGTTGATCTACCGTAGACGTTTCGGTGAACGTACGAAAATAAACGTGTACACTGGCGTAGTTTTCCTGGATGGCCGTTTTATTCTGGAACTGCCAGTTCTGTGCATAGGCTCGCTGTACGTATGCGTCATTCGGAAAAGCAATGGATGATACATCGGTATCATAAGATGTATGTTTACATGGTTTTTTACAATGATCACATTCCGTCCATTCATTATGGTCAAACGCTAGCGTATACGTATACGCACAAAAGTACAGATCATATAGCGTACATACACGATTACTAGCCTGATTTTCCTCTTTTAAATCGCACTTGCAATTCGGTAGCGAGTTATACATTCGCTGCTGAATGCAATCGCTAATACACAACTCGCGCGTATAATGTGGATCGTCAACACAATCATGTTCCGCATAGGGCTTTGATAATATCTCACGCGTGTTTCTCGTCAAGCCGACATGCGTGTGTGTTCCGAGGGGTAGAATCACAGGGTCGTTTCCTTCATCTTCCTTTATATCTGGATCGTATATAAACATGTTGAATCCATACCCAGCACCGGCTGTGCTTATACCATATTCATGCGGTAGCACATCCAACACAAAGGCTAGCCCGCCTGTTAAACCTGTTTGCCGTTCCTTTATGGCTCCTTTATTTTTGATCATATCGTAGGTGTGGAATGAATTACAGGCACCGAAAAGGGTAATCGTTGGCTCAATATATTCACTGCAGTTAAACGGTTGGAACCCGAAACTCACAGTGCAGCTTATAAATGTCTCATCCGCATTGTAACCTATATCGGTGTAGTACTGAAACGTCGTTGTATTACGCAGTCGCGGTTCCATTGTTTGCGTATAGTTCAGCCATTCCTCAACACTTAATGGTGGGTTTGATCTATGTTGCTGCCAAAACACACGTTCAAATGCAGCTACATCCGCGTATAACTCCATGACTTTATGATCTCGTTTGACGTTCAAATTGCAAAATTGAATCGTAGGAAACTTGACACGCGCATGCGTTTGCTCGCTTGTTATTGTTATCGTTCTATAAGCTAGGTAATCATTCACTGATAACGTTATGAAGTATATACTCATTGCGGTCATGCCTGAGAGGACGCCTATCCAAATGATTCGCCAAGCGAGCGATGAGTGTTCTTTTGAGATATTTTTCAATCCATGCAGTGTGGTATCATCGGCAAAAGACCGAAATTGCTGCTGTAAGGTCGGAGTGGCTTCGTGCTCCATATTGGAAGATTGGCTAATATATGCAATTGACTTTATAAAACAGAATTATGGGACAGACTGATAGTGATTGAAGTTGCTTTATTATTATATGGGAGTGGCTATGATCGATTGATAAAGCAATGTGCTATCTGGCTGGATTTTGGTCGTCTATAGAAATGTTGTTTACTCAATTAAGTGCAGTGTTTGCTAGCAATGATTGCTTGGGGCACATCCTTCCGGTATTGATACAAACTAATTTGAAGAACTTTGCTGGACAATGGTCTAGTATAAATCATGTAATGAGAATGTGGCCACGTAGAGGGCTTGATCCAGGACGTTTTAAACTTGTGGGGCGCCAATCAAAAAAGTATAGAGCCAAACATGTAGGAAGGCGCTGACAAATCAAAACATGGAAGGAATTTCATTTGAGTGATTTGAGTTTGAAGCAATATTGCCAAAGCAAAATTTGTTAATCAACTACTGGCAAAATCTGAAACACACACCAAATGTGAGTATTGGCCAGGAATTGTACGGAATATAGTTTCAAAGTGGCTTCAAAATAATTTGAAAGTAGTTCGAAGGAAAACATTCATATAAGCCTGGCCACATCGGACACTTTTTAGTGCTCCTTTTTCCCCCAGCTTAACGTACTTTCAATGTATTATTTGTGGAAAATGCATTACCCTCTATCTTTTCAAAACGCCACTACCTTCAAGGCACTTCAAGGGGTTAACCATAAAGAACAAATACTAAAACACGATTTCTAAGGGAAATGAAGCTACATGTTGAAGAAGGGACCCGTTTGGCCAGGCCCTAAGCATTTCTAAAATAAGTATTTACCAAATTTTACATCCTGGATAGGACGTGCTAAAATGCCTTCCATTTCCTGTGACGCAATTCCGTTTAAATTAATGACTTCCCAATGTCAAAATTATCTTGCATAATAAACCTTTATTGAAACAACTAATGAGGAAGCAAGGTCACTATTGGTCACTTTTCATTTAAGTAAACTTCCATCATCCGTTCTGGACGCCCAGTACAAAAGAGTCAGCCGTACCAGGCGTGGTTCTATAATTTCATGTTGCATAAGAATTATATGCAATAATGTCATTTAATGAGATGGTAATGTCAATAACTAATGAAATGGACCTTTAAAGTTCGGACTTCTTTTATAATGTTCACCAGTATGGCCGATGGAAATAAATGGGTTCATTTCTCATCGGAATACAACTTCAAAATATGCTCAACTAATACGAGCTATTATGTATGTTTAAAAAATACATTTCTCTCAATTCTTTATTTCATAACCAATAACATTAATATGTAACAAACAAAATGAAATTATTAAATAAAGAAAACGTACAATTTATTATACAAGTTTTTATGATATATCAACAAAATTAACTGTTATATGTTTCCCGGTATATGTTTTAAGTTCCCAGAAGCAGAGAAAATCACATCTTATACATCTAATAACACACTAATTTACACACTAATTAAACAAAACGCTCGTTTCAAACTTAAAGCTATGACTCAATCTGAAGCTGCAACATAGTTGAATACCCACCAACACACAAGCAGGATTTCGTCTGTACTTCAATATTCAATTCAATATAAGCTTTGCCAGATAAATTAATTGAAACTTTGAAATACATTATTTACATAAGCGGGGATATGACTCTTGTAAGGGTCTCTTTATTAGGTCACTTTGCAAATTGCCATAAGGGGCCTTCCCTGTAGCTCGATCGATTTTGCTCTTTTCAACAAAACAGCACTAAGGGCCTTGCCACATTAAGAGTTTT
>LQRL01154996.1:9399-22949 GCA_001703475.1 Hydroides elegans
TACAAGTGATTCACCATTTTCACAAAAATCTGATTGAAATTCATTGTGGAAAATGTCGAACATGTCGAAGAATCCTTCGCACATAAAAACACGAAATGGTGACATTAGTCTATATCTTCTCCAGTAATGAACAAAGCCTTGTTCATTACTCATTCTTCTTAACTCTACTAATGCTATATTTTGTTTCAAAGTATCCATGTATTTTCTATTTTCTGCAAGATCGATGTTTAGTGTTATCCAGTGTAAAATATTTAACCCTGCTTTACTCGGTGTGAGGCATTGTTCTTTAAATTTATTTATAAATAAACACACAATCTCTGCTCTATGATCCCTAATCGCATAATGAAGTATATTTTCACCGCTACCTTTATGTGTTAAACCTTTCAATGAATCTCGTTTGTTAAGAAATGTGTTTAATTTCTTTGTTACTTCGTCATTCCAATTGCTCAACAGACATTCCCAGAGAAGGGTTTCTCCAATCTCAACATATCCAATGATTTCCTTACGATGATCTGGTTTAAGTAAGGAGCAAAATGAGGCTTTTCCCGCGTAGGCAAATCGTGGATCTGCTCCATATTCTAGTAGTTTCCTTGCATTGTCCAGTGTGTTTTTACGACCCGTTACAAGTAAAGGTGTGTCACCTTCGAGAATATTATATCTATCATTTCCGGAAATAGTTGGTGCATTCAATGTTAGAAAATAGTCCTTTGTTTTTAAATGTTTCTTTCTAAGTTGGACCAAAAGAGCCGTGATGATACTTGGATTACTGTGTGTTGCTGCAAGATGAAAAACATTTAGGCCGTCCTCGTTTTGTGTGCATACGTTTGCCCCTAATTCCAATAGGTCAGATATGTCGTCTTCACAAACAAAATTGCTAATAACTAAGTGCTGTAGTAATGTATATCCGTCAATGATAATGTTTATGCGCTTTAATGGCCCTGTGTTCTGTTTTATAGCAGTCCGAAAGCGAACGGCATCCCTTTTGATGAGAAGTTTATGTAAACTCTCAACATCTGAGATATTCTCTTCATTTGGTATATCGGCAGCCTGAAACAAATAAAATAATACGTTACAATTGCCATAAAATATTATGTTTAACATTTGACCTGTCTGTTCGAGATATTGTATTAGATATCTTATGGATCCCTCAACCTTGACCCATATTCTCCGCTATGACTTTAACCTTAAACTTACGCTTTTCCCCACCCTTTTACATTGGTTTTAAGGATAAGGTCAAGCTTAAGTGGAGTGGTGAATATGGGTCCTGGTTAACTTAAGAGAGCTAACTTTCTTGAAATATATTAAAGATTTGAAACATCTTATTTTCATCATAATCTTAGCGCTGCCGCAGCGTTCTTGATGCAATTTCTAATGTTTATTTTGTTCAAGACCACAGAAACTTTGGTCATAGCTGTTTAAGATGCGCGGTTTAAGCTTTACGGGAATTTTCCTTTCGCATCACATGAAAAAAAAAACAATAAATTTTAGCTGATACTCTTAGGACATAATGCTGCATATGAGTATCAGTGTCCCAAAAACACAGAAAAAAAAACATTTTAGTGCGTTGTTTTAGCCACGGCTTGCTCTGCAAGACGGGGGTTGTCCCACCACTTGACCATTATTGATTTATATGTATATATATAAATATATATATTTATTTGTTTAGTTCGTAAACTTTTTTTTCAAAACCCTACTCCTCCCACAGTTGTTGACCAATTTTAATGAAATTTGGATACGTTATTTTCGGGGTCCTTGCGGTTTTAAAAACTGCTATTATGTACTTATATTGCTTATATAAGCAAAGTTAAGCTTACTTTTATTTTCCCATTCAAGCGCTTTATGGTTGTACATGATCTTATGGATGTACCAATTTACACGCCATTCTATTCATTTAATTAAATTCATATCCCTGCATGAATTTTCTTCGTTATTAAACTAAAACAGATGTATTTATAGTGTGCTGCATAGCCGACTATTACGTCATAATCGAAATAATAGCGATAATAGCGATTCGGCTATCAAAGAAGATTGGATTGAATAATAATTTAGACACCATTATATTGATAGAATAAAATTTATATATCAGATTTTGGATATTCATTCCTTCCATTTAATTGGTTATGTCAATGATTGTACATATTACCGTGTTTAATGACGTATAACCCGCATCGGTGTTAAACATGCACCCCAAGAAAGTCTAGAATTATGTTTTAAAATCCTGTTTATTAAACCCCAACCCCAAAGTTGGGGGCCTAAAGATTTGACGTGTCCGTCCGTCCGTCTGTCTGTCATCGCTTTCTTGTACGAGCTAGAACTTTTGAATGGAAGGTCATGGAAACTTGGTTATAGGCTCAAATGAAAGATCTTGGTAGATGTGCCTTTTGACGGTAGATGTGCCTTTTGACCGTTTCGGTCAAAAACACCCGACCAGAAGTTGTAAAATTGGCCAAAATACTCAAAAATAGCGGTTTTTCAAGTCTTGAGCTTGTACGGGCCAGAACTTTTGAACGGAAGGTCATACAATCTTGGTTATAGGCTCAAATGAAAGGTCTTGGTCTGTAGATGTGCCTTTTGATCATTTCGGTCATGAACATCCGACCGGAAGTTGTAAAATTGGCCAAAATAACCAAATATAGCGGTTTATCAAGACTTGAGCTTGTACGGACTAGAACTTTTGAATGGAAGGTCATAGAGACTTGGTTATAGACTCAGATGAAAGGTCTTGGTCCGTAGATGTGCCTTTTGACAATTTCGGTAAAAACAAATCGTGTTTCATAAATACTTCCAT
This sequence comes from Hydroides elegans, assembly GCA_001703475.1. Lineage (NCBI taxonomy): Eukaryota > Metazoa > Annelida > Polychaeta > Sabellida > Serpulidae > Hydroides > Hydroides elegans. The sequence continues at coordinate 12,188 of LQRL01154996.1, forward strand.
GTAACTCTCCATCTAAATTGGACTTTTTCTGAATATCGTGAATTTTGCGTTATAACCCGATGCCAACAAAAAAATTCACAAAGACATGACAGCAGCTCCAATTGTGTCGATGAATAAAAACAAAAATTTATATTATTTTACATGTAAATCCAAAAGCCAGTGGTTTATGCATTAGAAAACCACTGGCTTTTGTAACACGCACCGTTGTATTAACCGCATGTGTATTTTGCATGCTTTACCCCGCGGGTTATACACCGAAAAGAATGGTAAAACTCGGTTTTTGTTTTTCATGTTGCATATAAAAACACAAAGGAGGCGTGTACTTGGAGGGGTATGGATATTTGTACTTATCTTATAACAAAATCGGTTAAATGTGCTATAAAGCTATACCGAATAAACATGGTTGATCATTTCATAGTAATAAGGGTTGACTAAAGTTGTGCAAGGTGTGGCACACTGTCCTTGGACAGTCTTGTTAGTTTCTCTAAATAATATACCGTAATTTTCCGACTATACTAAAGGTTGACTTAAGTTGTACAAGGAGTGGCACACTGTCCTTGGACAGTCTTGTTAGTTTCTCTAAATAATAAACCGTAATTTTCCGAATATAATACGCCTCGTATATAGTTCGCACGTTGACTTTTGAACTGAAAACGCCGAAATACTCATATTTCCGAATATAAAAGGCACCCCGAAATATTTTCAAGTTTATATTTTGTTTCTACCTTAGAAAGAATAAATTAATCTTGGAGAAATTCGAACTTTAATTTTGTGAAATTAAGCAACTTGCAACTCTCCATTGTAATAAAGCTATATTGAATCGGTTTATAAGTCTTGAAGGCAACATAAATGTGTAATATGACGCATTTGCCTTATAAAAAAAATGAAAGATGCTCATAGTATGCAGGAGATATTCCATAACAAAAAATAAATGCATAAAATGTTCGATCTTAATACGCATCCCGACCTTGAGCCTGATTTACAAATGAAAAATGGTATAATATTCATGTATATTCATGTATAATATTCGGAAAATAATGGTATTGGAAGACCTGTTTTTTTTTTAAAGAACAGCTTATAAAAGCTTCCAATGTGGCCGGACCCTTATTTAAGTTTTTGTACGTTTATCTGCGCGAAAAAAACTATGATATGATATATGATACCCCTCCATCGGCCTAAGGTAATCTTATGTACATATAGGAGTAAATACGGTTAAGGTTATTATCGTTGCAAACTGATATCCATTATCTCGGCAATGACTTTTGTTATAACAGTAATTTGAATGGGTATTGTTATTTAGCCAGAGCAGATCTTTATAGTTGAACCTTACATTATCTGACTTAAAGAGCGCAATGAATAAGATCCAAATGTTGTTCTAATCTAGTCTCATACGTGAACAGTCATAAATACAAAATCAATGGATTATTATAACAATGAAGATCAGATATACTGATATGTAAAGATACACTAAATACGGTTTTGTAATACATGTGTATATAAATAAAATGACCCTATCTGTTTGGAATATGGGATTTCTAGATTACATATGCAATATGATATCCGCCCAAAAAGTTCCCGCCCATAAAGTCTCTAAAAAATGCCAATTTTGGCCAAAAAATTATCTGCCCAAAAAATGTCCAACCAAAATGTTTCCGCCAAAAAAGTTACCGCCCAAAAAGTTTCCGTCCAAAAAGTAACCAAATTTACACAGGGCCAAAAAGGTTTCCGCCCAAAAAGTTAACAAAATTGACACAGGGTCCAAAAAAATTCCTCCCACAAAAGTTTCCAATCTTGAAACGCTCGGGATGTTATGAATAGGTTAAACATATACTTTCACATATTAAACATGTAATATTTAACCATGTACAAGTATTATCATTTTCTATCTACGTAACGATTTACCTCTTCGGGTCATATGAAATCTTCTCATACAAATGTCTACTTTAAAAGAACTATGATTCATTTGTATTGAGTTTATATTAAAAAACCAGTTACTAGGAAATCACATACATGAACATGTACTAGAACATGTATTTAAAGGACATATCACTGATCCCCCACTAGCACTGGTTTAAAAACTGTAGCATTGACAGATAAACGTATAAACATTGTTGGGTTTACTGATTTTTAAATGCAATAAATCAATCGTATCATTTTTTTTGGCGGAAACTTTTTGGGTCATGAGCCAATTTTGGAAATCGCTATTAACCACGGCTAAATGGGTAAAATTAGTGCGTTAAATTATAGATAGTTAGGCTAAACGGTGATTTTTATGCTTTTAGTTTTCTTGCTTCTTATAGTTAAGTCATTTAGCTTTAAAACTAATAAAATCATTAAAATAGATTGTAAGTAAAACCTAAACACACTCACCATTATTGATTTCATACATCAGTTATTTGAAATTCCAATGTGTACAATATCCATCCTCGCATACCCTGAAAATTTTTTAAAGCTTATTTTAAAATGAAAATAATCTAGAAGGGGAAATCAGTTTTTGAGTCATGATCAGTTTTTGGGTCAATCACTATTTTCAATAGGAAAAAACATGAAATATACTTTTAAAACGTAACAAATGAAATCATGAACATATTTAAGTGTTGCTTTTTTGTTTTTGTAAAAATATGCTTTCAAATGATGTTTCTGTGACAAATAATAAGTGACCCAAAAACTGGTGTGGGGTGACTCAAAAACTGACTAGCACGTCTATATACAGAGGACCCTCGTTAAACCGAACATGGTCAAATCGAACAGTTGCTTTAACCGAATGAATTTTGAGGTCCCAGTCTACATGTTCTTTATAAATGTTATCAGATAAACCGAAAATCGGTTAAAGCGAACGGTTTTGGCAGATTCCGAGGTGTTCGGTTTAACGAGATTCTCCGTTGTTTCTTTATATACTGAACTACTTTTGATTCAAATCTTATAAGCCAGCCGTTATTATGTTGATAGAAAATTGACAACAGTCACAATAAGTATGCTTTTTCGCATTAAATGAATTTTGGCAATTTCTTAATTATTTTTTATCCTAACATAATTGTTTTAAACAATACCATTTTGCCTTTATCAGGCGTGTTTTCCATGAGCGAAACTTCCTTAACATGAAAAAACATCCAAATCCATTCAACAAATAAAAATAATTTCAAAGCGCTTAATGTACAAAAGAGTGTCAACTTTTTTTTTCTCTTCCCAACTGCAATCCAACTTATTCAGTTGCTATGACGCACGCTATTGGGCACCAGGGTTAGTAAGTTGGCATTCCAATGTATTGTAACAATATAACAAGGGCAGTCCATGAACAATTTAAGTTAAAGTTAATTTTGAACACCATGGACTCTGAATTAGCCAATACAAACCAATACTCAACAACATATTTTTATACAAAAACTCATATTGCCTGATTATACATTGAAAATATAGACTACTTCAACTGCTAGCATGTTAGACAAGTTTTAATTTGCATTTCCATTTGTCAGGCTTTTGTTATGTATTTCGAATAAAATTGTTATTGTTTTTTTTAAAGACTATTCTTGTAATTTTGTTTACGAATGAATTAAAAACATTAACAACTTGGAAACACGTGAGGTGCTTTACATGTTACTATCGGTATAGCTATACCGTTTTTAGCCACGGCTTGCCTTGCAAGACGGGGGTTGTCTCACCACTTGGCCGTTATTGATTTATATGTATATACATATATATATATATAAATTTATTTGTTTAGTTCGTTAACATTTTTTGAAAATGCTACTCCTCAGCGAGTTGTGGTCCGATTTTACTGAAATTTGGTACAAATATTCAAGGGGTCTATGGGTATTAAAAAACTGCTAGTCTGTGCTTATACTGCTTATATAAGCAAAGTTATGGCTCCTTATATTTTACCATTCAACTAGTTAAGGTAGCGCTTGCAGTCGCTTCTGCGGCTTACTGGTGATTGTGACGTAATAATCAAAATATCACAGTGGTTCTTTGCTATTTATGGATATGCATTCAAACATTACACACCATAATATTCAAAAGATGAAATTGGTTGCTTTAAATATAATTGCTTTAATATGGCCAGTGCATTGCCCGCACCCTGATGAACATGTATATATAAGATGTCTGACAATTTTCGAAATGTTGACATTTATGGTCTCTGTTTGGATTTAACAAAATGAACGTTCAACGAAAATGCGATGTTCAAATTATTTTACTAACTTGCAATTAAATATTTGATTTATTTATATCTGATCTGTTCTTGTATTTGTATTGTTTTATTATTATTTTTGAGCATATGACTTTCAAAGGTTTTAGAAAAATAAAGTATAGACCCATCACTCATCACTTATAACATGAATCGTTATATTTGTATTAAAGAATAGGTTGCCGCAGTGTCGCATATGCGACTATATGCGACCGTCGTTTTGGATGCGCGAGTTTCGTGTTAGACGACGCTCCTGCTATTGCGAATGTATTTTTTTTACTGCAAGATCTTAATTGATACCAAAAAAACTGTAAAATGTTCGGACGCGCCTCCGGCGCTCGCAGTTGTGTTACTTACATGCCTACTTTTAAATCGTGCGTCGTTTTGGCGGCGTAAGTGCCGTTTTAGATAATCGAAGGTCGCCCTCGATTTATGGTTAAGGTACTGAGTTGTACAAACGGTCAGTGTACATTATATTCGATTTTATTTGTGATTTGAATAAATAATTGAAATAACTTAAACTATAAATATTTTAAAAGCTGAACAAATATTTCAAATACTCAGTTGAAATGACCAAACAATAACTCCTTGATAATGCAGTGTGAATGAGATTTGAGCAAGTTGTGGCACACTGTCCTTGGACAGTCTTGTTATAGACTATCGTCTTATGTGAAGGTATAATAAGTGCGATATATTTGATGCTGTCGACTGCTCAAATCCATTAAAAGGATCGGCTAAAGCCGTATATAGCTCGACACCTTAAGGATCAAGATATAGATTACATTGCTCTTTGAGACGGAGTCGAATGGCATAACTTGATGATTATTTAAGTGTTCTGTAATAACCTACTAATGTTAAGCTTCTCTGCCAATAAAACTGCTCCTAATGAAAATACATTAGAAAATATGGTTTGTTTGGGGAAAAATCCTGTGTTGAATCCATCCTCATGTGTAGTACTTTAAGATGCATTTAATTCATGGCGCTCTCTTTGATTATTTTTAGTCCTCCGCCGCCGCTAGTATTCAGTAATGTCCGTCCGTCACTACAACAAATATTTGAGCTATAAAAAAAAATCAAGTTTCTTATACGTTTAATGGAATTATAAGACCAATGAACCATGTCCGTCAGGCCGTCTGTTTGTCGGTCCGTATGTCCGTCTGTCGACACCTGGGTGCACTAATTTGTACATACGAGTGCTCGGTTATGGAAAGAACATATATTGGAGCTATGCTTAGGCGTGTTATTTTTAGAAAAAATCTCAAAAATTGAAATTCTGTTGAATTTGTGAAAACTGGTGATTTGGGGACTTAGGCAAATAGAGAAAGATTGCTCGTATATCGTTATGTTTTGAGGACAACGAAGATGTAAGGAAAACGTTGTGAGAAAGACGTTGCGAGAAAGACGTTGTGAGAAATACGTTGTGAGAAAGACGTTCCTTCGACGGATTCTAATTGAATTTCGTATGTTTTTCAATGTTCAACTGCTGTTAAAGTAGCGGAGGACTTAATCAGTTTCACTGATCTACTTGTTTTATTTTTATTTGGTTGCATTTTATTTTCTGTTTCCTCCAATAGGTGAAATGTGTCGTGGTGGGTTTCGACCAAGACGTGAACTACATGAAACTGACCATAGCGGCCAGCTACATCTCTCGTAAGGATTGCATCTACGTGGCAACCAATACCGATGCCGGGTTGCCAATGGGACCGGGCAGACTGCTGCCAGGTGAGAACAGAGAGCCTATATGGCGTGTGGTATCATAATAATCACAGCAAACGTCCATACCTACACCGATAGAAACGTATTTCATTCTTAAATATATCTAGAGAACTAGCAAAGATAAACTGTCTGTGGCGCGTGATATCATAATCATCAAAATAGACATACATAGATACATCGATTGAAGCTAATTGTACTAAAGCACTAAGCAATAGCACTAGCACTTCTCATGGTATGATCATACTTAAATTTTTAACCCTGTTAACCCACTTTGTTTCTTTGCTGAATAATATATATTTCTTAGCAGAAACATTCTTTGACTGAATGGTTTGCGAATATCTGATGATTTTATGGTTCATCAGTGCTATAGTATGATTTGTTTATGGACGTATCCTACTTCTCCTTCGGTGGCCGGACACAAACAGAATGAATCCTGGAGCACTGTTTTTGGATAGCCTCATATATCTGTTATCAATATATATTTAATTTTCACCTCCATTTTTCCCCAGGAACGGGTGCCATCGTCGCAGCTGTATCGACGGCTGTTGGACGTGAACCGGATGTGATTTGTGGCAAGCCGTCACGTGCTATGTTCGATGTCGTAGAGCAACGACTGAAGGTCGACAAGGAGCGAACTATTATGGTTGGCGATAGGTGAGCTTGTGAATTAAGTTCAATGGCTTCTTTGGTGGTTTGTGTGTTTTGTTTCATATATGCGTGCATTTTGACGTGAGAATCATGACCGGGTCTAATAAAAGTAAAAGAAATGCCTCCTTATATGTTAGAATATTGGTGCCACATGCAGCAAATCTTAAAGTTCTCATGCGAAGCTCTAACATTCATAGATTACGTAATCATTGTGAGTGTTTACTATATTAAATTATTACCATAATACATGGAACCCTTTGAATTAAGACTGAGTATCGTAAAATCAGCGATGAGTTATCGTTGCAATATTGTTCTATGTACAAAATCTTAATCTTAAACTCGTTTTAAATATATTGATACAAGAAGACTTTTTTTAACAATTTAAACTTCATTTTACAGATTGAACACGGACATCGCGCTTGCGCACAATTGCGATATCCGGTCACTGCACGTGCACACAGGCGTGCACCATTTAGAGGACGCGCAACGATACATGGCTAGTGATGCGGCCGAGGACAAGAAATTAGTCCCTCATTATTATGTGCGTTCGTTTGGTGAGCTGGCCACGTTGTACCAAAAGGCGAAAGGGATTAATGACCCTTGAAATGTAAGGGTCTTGAACTATACAAAATGAGTAGGAAATTGTTTGTTAGTTGTTGAAATTGCTTCTATGTCTGAAATAGGAAATTTTACCAGATTATGCACTTGTTTTTGTTTAAGTATAAAACATATACTTTATTTTATTTTACCTTAAGGTATTTTATCCTGTAGTTATATCTCATAACCTGAAATAGTTATAATGTTTTTTTTTCACATAAAGATCGTTTCCAATTTGATTTTTATTCATTCATGTGATCATTTTATTAAACTGTATGATATTGGTGAAAAAAATGTATGGATTTTAAATAGGAAAATTGCTGCGTGATGAATTGTGTTCCTGAGTTTAGGATTGATTTTAAAACAAATTTGCAAATAAAAACCACAAAGCTCACTTTATAGCACTTTCTTTATTGATAAAACGAAGCATGTAACGATATTCAAGTGAACTCTTTATGTACATTTATACATGATATGGCTTCACGATATCAAACTTTTGATAAACCAACAAAATATACATATAAATTCAAAATATTTACAAATAACTCACCTACATTGCGTACAATATACATTTACATATCTTTCATTTCATTAAAAACAAGTTTGATTTACTCAGATTGTAGCAAGGCAAACAGGGACTTAACAATAAGTAATATAATAAGTAATACTTTACAGAAAAAATATTATTCAATTTCACTAACTTTATAACGATATTCAATCTAATTGAATTTCTACATGATTCGTTATCGATAAATTGTTAGACCCATTCTATTTGACTTGAGCAAAATAAACCTGATAAATACAACTTATGGGTAATAAGATTAAGTCACACGTTGGGATGACGCTACAAGGGACGTCTTTACGACACAAGCACAAAACTGAAATGCATTAGACAGCGTTAATTCCCCGAGGGGCAATTTATTTCATTGGACGCTTTGTTTTATATTTTTCACAGTACCCTGTAACCCGTTTAAACGAGACATCTCGAGACTAACAAAAAATACGGAAGTTCGGTAATAAGACAATTGATGCGTTCAACTATTTTTCTCACTTTTAAACTAATTAATTATAATGATTTGGAAAATAGTTAAACGTATATTTTATTGAGAAATAGTACTTCTATTTAACCCTATTGACTTGTGTTGAATAATTTTAATGATTATTGATTTACATATAAGAAGCATCTGGAATTTTTCACCCATAACAAATTCAAGATGACTACGTTTTAACTGCCTAATATCTCCTTAAATCTTTGACTTATTCAATGCGAAACTACTAAATATCACAAAAATATGAACCATCACAAAATCACCCGTACTCATACCACATTTGTACTATTAAAACATAACCAAAATCGAAACATGAAAAATTGAGAAATCACATGCACATCTTCTTAATCTCACATCACATATTTGTACTAAAACAGTTTAAATGCACATTGAATTAAAATACCTTATTTTATTCAGTTTCTCTCAAAATTAACCGATAAAAATGTGTGTTTCATAAAAAATAATGGTAGATTAATATTATTTTTTTAAATTGGGGCTCCATATCTAAAACATGAAATAAGAATACTTAATATAAATAAGTACGGATAGATAAGTCCTTAAAACGGGTATATCAAAACATGATGAGATGTCATTTAAACGAATAAATTTTCTGTAATCCGAAATATTCAGAAAAACCACTGTATCTTGAGCATGTAAAACATCGTTTAAGGAAGTAGGATTTAACAAGGTCATACAACATGAAATTATTTTCATCAATATCAATGGATAAGTAGGAAGTGTAGAAACAATATCATGGATAATTTGATTTAGATATTCTAGTTTTGTCGGGCGTTTTCCCTAGCAAGTTACAAACGACCACCATGCATAAATATGCACACTTGATTTAGGCCATTTGACGGAAAAAAAACGCTTTCGTGCTGTCTTTTAAATTTTAATCATATCGACTATTGATATATTCTAGCAAAGGTTTAGGCTTAGTTAGATACCGGTAATCGATTTACTCATTTTTTTCGTTAACTGATTTTTATATGTAACGGTCGAATCCATTGATATAATGGCATAGATATATATTGTGTCATGTGTCATATGGCAAATATCCGTTCATTAAAATTCATATATGAAAATCGGTAAAATACTGGTCATACGTCCGCCACAGACATCAGCGATTTCCAAACGATGTAACAAGGTGTAGATAACGTATAGAAAACATGTGTTTTATTGAACATAAATTATTATAAGAAAATGTTCTGATTTTGCGTGGGCATATCTTATCAAATTATCAAATCAAGATGATAACGTTAGCGTTTCCTTCCATATAGGAAGAGGATATCCGAACAGTTAAAAAAAGGAAGTTCAAACAAAATTGTAGGCTAATTGTTATTTTCCTTCTCGTGTTCAAACTTCATCCCGCAATCAAAGACACGAGAAAATATGATTTCAATGTTTATATTTATTTATTTTGTTTTTATTTATTTATTTATTAATTATTTAATGGAAGCATCAAACAGTGACATTAAATGAAAAATCATCGGTCTCCTGTGATTAAAGAAAACTATGCAAAAAATGTTGGCGGCAGACTTAATTACAATCAAATTTCAAGAAACTATTAAAAGACCTTGGATGTAAGATTACATAGGGATGAGTGTGGTTGCAAATAAGCATAAAAAAATAAAACCTTTTTTTAAAAATACAGTAGCATTTAAATTTGCTTTGCTTATAATCTTCTTTAGCCGGAATAGTATTGTCCTTAATGGGATATCGAGAGAAAACAATGGGAACAGAAGATTGATGTGCGTGAACAACGAGCGAGAGAAAGAGAAAGGAAGAAAGAGGGAGAGAGAGAGAGAGAGAGAAAGATTGACTGTTGGGGTGTTTGTGAGAGAGATAGAGCCTAATTGAAAGAAGAAGACATATATCATCATCGTCATAGAAGTCTTGGTAAGCATTTTGAACAACAAACCAAATAACTTTGTTTCAGAAACGCTTACTTTAACATATACTCATAAACTATAAAATCAATGCAATCTTTGAAACAGAAGATTAAAAACCTGAATAAAAAAATGAATAGGGCCCGTTGGTTTATACATACACCAATACTTTCATGTACATGTATATCCATCACATCCACACAACAATGTTGAGTCAAACAAACTCATAACCAATCGCAAGACACCACATTCGATGGGTTAATCAACAAACAAATGCTCCAGGGACAAGACCAAAGACATAACTGATCCAACGTTCCTACCCAAACACTAATATCAGCCACAAACACATCACTATAAATACTTATAGCACAACTCGGTTGATAGGGATGGGGACAAAACCCCTCCCCAACATAAAAATGGATTTAATCGGTCATGGCAAAAACATAAAATTGAGGTGCCCTAGCCCTTCCCTTACACACCCAAACATATCTTACGCATACAAAACCATAAGATAAAACATAGGTCATCTCTGTCTCCCCACTAAGCCCCCCAACATATACTCCATATGGCTGCTGCAAACACCATGGCAAACCACCTTACCTAGATTACCTACCCAAACCTTCCCTCCCAGAGAAACCCCCACAACCAAATTCAAACAACAACTCACTTATTCTGAATAC
>LQRL01154997.1:2631-16336 GCA_001703475.1 Hydroides elegans
AGATGTGCACCGCCCGCCATGTAGACATTCTTTGGGACAGAACGCTGAAATAAACGAGGAAAATCAACTGTAAAAATTAATTTGGTGTTTGTATCAGAGTTTCGAGCAATATCTTATCATTGTGCCCAAGTGTATGATTCACATTCTAAAAAGTGTTTTGAATTTCGTGTCCTTTTCCAAATTATGGTTTATGCAGATTGGTCGTTGCGTCATTTCCTTCTTGTGCAGGCAGGTGCGGATTTTCAGGGGGCGCATACACCCGACACCTTTCGTTCGTCTTTTTTTTCGATTATACACAAAACTATGCCCCGTTCGGTTTTATACACTGGAGCCACCTGTTCATTTTAAACAGAATTACATATAACAGTCCCTCCCACTCCCATGGTCAAAGACCAACTAAACTTTATTACCTGGAGAACCAGATACCTAAAGGCTAAAAATTCATGAGGTAACAAAAACTTACCTTTAGTACAGGAAGGTCCGTGCCATCCGACCGCACACTTGCACACGTTGTTGCTAACACACACGCCGCCGTTCTTGCAGCCCCACTTGCAGTGCGCTGTCAATCAATCAAGTTATGCAGTTTGGTGATTCAAATTATATTTTAAATTTAATTGTCCATAATAAATTCAGTTTATAGCATCTTTCTTTATATGTTATTTCATATGTTGTAATTCACTCAATTTTTAGTATCTATAAATTTATCTACTCAATAATATAACATTAACTTTCAAATATATGCAATTGGTAGGAGGTCTGCTCATTATACTTCACGCTTGCGGCATTTAGCACAATTATTTGCGAATTCGGTCTTAAGACATATTATTTATTTTCTAAAAAAACTTTACCTTCGCAGGCCGGCGTATCGTCCCACTGTCCGTCTGCCTGGCACGTGATGTCACTTGTAGATTTTGGGAATTTGCCCGCACGACACAAATATTTGACGCTCATTCCGAATGCATACTTGAGTTTGCGCGGTCTCAGAACAACGGATCGATCACCGACCGGCATTGTGCAGTAGACCTCTGAAATAGTAAGAATCAGGGTTTTGAAAAATTCTAAGTTATATGGCAAAAGTTACATTTACATGTTATATTTAAATTTTGATTGTACTTAGAAAGAAGAAAAGGAATGATTTGGTGTATATTTTATAAGAACATGAAATCACAGTAAGGTTCAATTTACTTTCACTATTGCATCTTCCAGGAAGACACAATATTCGAAATGAATGTATTTTTTTGGTCTAATTCAAACACAAACTTGTTTACTCCATTTATTGAGAATCACCATACCGTCTGTGTCAATGAATACAACAGAAATACATTTATTTCTATACATTATTATATTTTCCGCAAGTCATAGCTTACTTTCGCAAAGTCCTTCTCGCGGCGACCAGGTTTGATCCAGATTGCACGTGGTTTCCATGGATCCAGTTGCCATGTAACCACGGCTACACATCATGGTCACCGTGTCGCCAACAACATAGGGTCCTGTCGCTGGTTCCATGTTCTGGCTCAATGGTGGAGCGGGACATGGCGTGTTTATTACTGAAAACAGTAAATTTTTGGAAAATGGTTTTCAAAGAGCTGATCCATGTGTAATAAGTGATTGCCAATAGGATATTTTATTTATTTTGATACGAACAAGGAAAAATTACATTTGCGTTCAACACATGGAAGAATTATTTTTTTATGTTCATATATACATGTATTTTTGAACTAATTGATGCATGTAAAATATAAGTGATCTTCAATTTTTCACTCAAACCTTCACGTACACGAGGTTTGCAAACTGCAATCAAGTCTTAATTTTATGTTTTACATGTATGGTAATAGCATACAAGTTTGTTAACATTATTCCCTAAATAGTATAAACACCATTTTGTTCCTACCATTGGGTATACAAGAAGGCGGCGCCGCGCTCCAAATGCCGTGTCGCGTGCACCTGATCGTCTTTTCGCCGACCAACAGAAATCCAGAGTTGCAGCTGAACGTGGCATTTGCGTTGTAGTTTGTGCTCGTGATGGAGATGTGGCCATTGGCTGGTTGGGAAAGCTGGTCGCAGGATATGCCTGGTTAAAATAAAAGGCGAGTTTTAATTCCTTTTATGTACTCATAAAAAATAGAACGTTTTGTTTAAGAATGGGTGAACCAAATTTGATGCTTGTAACATTTCAGTGTATTAGAATTCTAGATAAACTAAGATTGATTTATTTAGATTGATAATATGGTGAAGGTACTTTAAGACTCATTCAACTTTTTATGAATTGGTGTATATAAAGAAGTCTTTACATGTTTTGCCAATTGATCAAATATATTTTGCGTACTATTAATCAAACATCTGTTACTCACTCGTACATATCGGTTCGCTCCCAGACCACGATGCATCCGCTTGACATCTTCTCACCGCTTGACCAATAAGATTAAACCCTGCGTCACACTCGTATCTTATCTCACTAGCGAACGAATAGTCACTCCCCTCAATTCCACCATTCACCGGTTGTATAGGCCGAGGACAGTTAACCGGACGACACTGTGGCAAATGGTTGCTCCAACGGCCATCCTCGCGACAATGGATGATTTTACTTCCACTTATCTCGTATCCAGTGCTACACTCAAACTCCGCCCTTGCTCCTAAAGCGGTACTATTATACCAAGTATTACTGTATCGAACGGTGGGTGGCTCCCCGCAATCCACAGGTAAGCACTCCGTATCCGCCATCGGATACCACGTGCCATTCGCCAAACACTCGACCATCTCACTGCCATGCAGCGTATAGCCACGATTACACTTATACATCGCCTTGGATCCATATGTGGTCGTTGACACTATAGTCAACGCATGGATCAGCACAGGCACCGTTCCGCAACTGACCATGTGACATGAGGGCAATGACCCCGCCCATTGACCCGTGACGTCACATTGTACGAGGTTGTTGCCGTTCAACTCGTAGCCTTCGGCGCATTTGTAGTAGACGTAGGAGCCGTAGGCGAAGTTGTTGTTGTTGTTGTTATTGCTAAGAGGGTTGTTGTTGTGAGGGGAGCTGTTGCTAGGGTTGGAGCCTTCGGCGTCGCTACTGATGGCCAGGCCGTGGGAGATGGAAGGGGGAGGATCGCAGCGGATGGCGTCGCATCTGGGTGTCATAGAAGTGAAAAAATATGTTTAGTTGTAGCAAAGCAGCAGTTCAAATATGATTGCAATTCATTAAGCATAATATTTCTTTGTTTAGATATATAAAAAGGGCCTCAACTTCTTTTCAAAATATCTGCTCATCATTTGTGGTGATTTTATAGAATTGATTAATGTGACTTACAGTGTGCGAATTAAGGATTTGGAAGCCGGTGGCCATTGGGCCACCGGGTCTCCAAAAGCCGGTGGCCCGACCGAGAACCCGGTGGCCAAGATCGTTTTTCATCATCATAAAGATGTAATCAGGGCCAAACTTTTACCCCAAATAGTCATCTCAAACCACACATTTGCGCTGATGCAACGACACTGGCACTCTCGAAACAGTACTCGTACTGCCGAAACGACATTCGCAAATGAAGTTTTAATTTGTGCTTGATATTTTTGTTTAGTATTTTTGCTTAATATCCTGTGCGAGCGCTAATTTTTCTTATGCATCGGGTATTTTAAAAAGGTCAAAGGAAAAATGTCGCACAAGCGCGAGTGTTATCTGAATCGACACTCGCGCAGCCAAATGAACGTTGGTATACTTGACCGCTAAGGTGCACCCATTTGTAATGCAAAGGAACGGCCACTGTGAACAAAAATCTTGCAAAAAAAAAATCCAAATAAAGGACGATATATTTATCAAACATTTTCAAGTAGGCCTACGTAAAAATTGTTTTCTATGAAAAACAATAACGATTCTTATCAAAAGCTAGAGTTCTCTTCTGTTCATATTTTTTTCATAGCTAAAGACCAAATCATTCGCTATACCAATTATGGCTTTATATTACATTCTGACATATTGTATATTAATGATATATAAATGGTGCTAAAAATTGACGGTGGTCATTTTGGATTTTGAAACCCGGTGGCCCGACGGGGTTTTAGGGAGCCAATGGCCACCGGGCCACCGCTTATTTCGCACACTGGACTTATAGAATTGTGACTCATCACAAATTACTATGATTAGCATTACTGTATAATGACGCTTATATGACCCAAATGATGACCTCAGACGTCTCCCCTATTTATAGATAATCTCACAAAACATTAACTTATAAATTATTCATTAAGTACTCAACAGCCCATCCGCCCCAATCCCCCCTCTCTCTTCTGTAATGCATCGCAATTATGATATCGTACCATGACTCATTAGACTCCTTTTGATTCAAGCAATTTATTCATCAAGTCCTTACCTGGCATTCGTCATACTCCACTGTCCATTCGCCTGACACTGCGTCCTCGCCTCGCCCACCATGTTATACCCGGTCTGGCATCGGTACTGCACCGTGTCTTGGTATTCATAAGAAGTACCCTCAACTACTGCGTTGAGTAGAAGCGGAGGGATGCCACAGGAGACTTTGTCGCAGTGTGGGAACACGTTGCTCCACTGGCCACCGTCACCGCATGTGGATGAAGAAGAGCCTGCGTAGAGAAGATTCGTAATCATATTTTCAAGTTTTATGCAGGGAATGACGAGAGCTACTAGGTTACTGTGTTGAATCTGGATCTGATGCCGTGATGTGGAGTCGTCTTGTCGTTTCAAGGTTAATGAAGAAACAATTATGAGTGTTTAAGTAAAAAACGTCTTGTTTCGGTAAACTATATCGATATAATATTATTGATATGATGTTCGAAAGCGTGAATGCAATATAACTGATACTATTCACTTATAAAAGCACTTATAAAAGTACTTCTTTTGTACGTAGTCAATCGGCGTAAAATGTTAGAATAAATCGAATGTATCTTTCTCTTGTACTTACCTATTAGTCTGTACCCTTCGTCACACTGAAAGTACACCGTGGCACCCGCCGAGTGATCATCTCCCACTTTAATCACATGATCCCTCATAGCGCTCTGTGCCACGTCACACGTCTTGATCCTACAGTGCGGTGTTGTTCCAGACCAACGCCCATCCACGCCACACGTCCTCACAGTCGATCCTTGCAAGGTGTATCGCTCCAGACACGAGTACGTTATGGTTGCATCATAAGTATAGTCGGTGCCTTGTATTATGCCATTATCGATCTCCACAGGTGCGGGACACGTGATTTTCTCACACGTGGGGTCAAAGCCAGACCATTGACCGCTTGATAAGCAAGTGCGATAGGATTGGCCGATGATATCGTAACCTATATCGCATTCATAGCGTATACTGTGGCTGTACACGGTACTTGATACGCTAATGTGTCCGTTTGTTATAGGATGAGGCGTTCCGCAATCGACAGGTAGGCATTTTGGCATAGTGCCAGACCATTGCCCGTCGGCTTCACATGTTTGGACATCAGCACCATTCAGTTGATATCCCATGAAGCAGCGATATGTAAGTGTATGACCAAAGAGGTAGTCATCGCCCACAATGAGACCGTTAAGGAATCTAGAACGGTCCGGTTCCGGGCATCGTACTAAAACACATGAGGGAAGGGAACCGTCCCAATATCCGCTTTCCGTGCAGCGTCGTTCGGCATTGCCTTGGAGATGGTAACCACCCTCACATACATAAGTGAGAACGGAATCGTATTCAGTTGACGTATACTTTACCATGCCATTGAGAGGGCTCTGTGGGTATTCGCAATGCAGCAAAACACATTCAGACCCAAGCTCCGACCACGTTCCCGAAGCGAGACAATGCAACGATGTTGTAGCGCCTTGTAAGCTATACCCGGTGTTACACTGTATACTTATCGTGTCTTGATACACATATGTCTCCTTATCTTGCTGGAAATACCCATTGGCTACATCAGGTAGATCAGCGCACTGCTTTCTCTCACAAGAGGGCGCCTCGCCGCTCCATGTCCGGTCGCCTTGGCAACGATGATCGCGTTCGCCGATTAAATCAAACCCGTTTTCACATCTATAGCGCACTTCATCGCCGAATTTGAAACCCGTTGCCATGTATTCCGCGTATTGCACACTCGGTGGAAGCGGGCAAGTGATTTTGACACATGTAGGGTAAGGACTCCATGAGCCATCAGATTGACATACGGAGAGGTTCCGTCCGTTTAACTGGTAACCGACATCACAGGAGAACGATATGACATCTTCGTATAGATAATCGCTTCCAGAGATGGAGCCAAACATTATAGAGCTGGGTGATCCACAGCTTAGGCGGTTACATACCGGAAAGGCACTCGTCCAGGTTTCATTCGGTTGACAGAACATTTCGCGCTCACCTTCAAGTTCAAATCCAGCATCACATTTAAAGCGAATGCTGTCGCCGAACGTATAAGAACCCGCTATCTTGGGTCTGCCATATACTTGGCCGTTATCCACGAAAGGCTCGGGACAGATTTGCATCTCGCAACTGGGGAAACTACTCGACCACTGGCCATCAGCATTGCATTCAATCATGGATTCACCTACTAATTGGAATCCCAACTCACACATGAAAATCAGATTCGATTCATATGAGTTACTTTGCTCATCTTTCGTCACGACATTCAAGGTACCATGATTTATCGAACTGGGTGCAGTTGGACACGTGATCCTTTCGCAGCGCGGTAAATCATTTGACCATTCGTTGCTTTGGAGACACGTGGCTTCGCTGGCTCCCACTAAGTTGAATCCTTCGTCGCATGAAAAAACGATTTGGTCGCCGAATCGGAAGCCATCTAATAAGACGCTATTTCCCATGTAATTGCCGTGTTCGATGGTGGGATCTGGGCATTGGATCAGGCTGCAGACTGGTATCCGGCCACTCCACCTGCCGCCCATCCCACATGTGAGCTCACGGTCGCCGATCAGCTGGTATCCTTCCTGAAATCAAATATAAAATACGTGTACACCAAAAGATCGAGCTCGGTGTTGAACAGACGTAATTAATGTGTCTCTGTGTCTGAAAATGAATACTAATAATAAAACTTTGACTATTAACTGTGAATTAATGTAACGGACAAGACAGCTTTCTATTTTACATGAAGAATGTAGTTTTATACCCACAACGTACATCAATAATGACACAAATTACCAAGATCTTCCTAATTGATAGAATATGTAAATTCTTACCTCGCAATCAATTGTCACAGCCTCCCCATAAGTTGGTACATCCCAGTCCACAAAAAGTGTATTTGAAATCCTCAGCGGAAGACAATGGAACACATTGCACTCTGGAAACTCTGTCGACCACTGTCCGTCATCTTCGCAAATATTCTCCCTTTCCCCAATCAAAAAATATCCTTCATCGCAGCGCGTTTCAACAATGGTTCCAAACACGTATTTATCACCTAGCTGCGAGTGGGGGTTGATGACCTCAATAATATGCAACGCGCCGTTGGGTATTATGGGTACTATGCATTCCACAGGGTCACAAACAGGGTCCGGATAAGACCAAGTACCATGCTCAGTGCAATCCAATACATCGCGGCCATTGATTTGGAAGCCATGGTAACAACTGAAGCGAATCGTATCACCGTAACCATGATGACTTGGATCCTGTTGTTTCAGATCTTCGATCATGCCATTCGGTACTTGCGGAGTGGGACAATGAATGCGGTCACACGTCGGTATTGTGTGTGACCACGAGCCATTATTGGAACATTCTAGAATCTCCTCGCCCCAGAACTCATATCCGGTTTCGCATGTGATACTGAGCACACTTCCGGCCACGTAATCCACGTGATCGCCGACGAATGTGATGATGCCATTGGGTACTTCCGGTTTGCCGCAGCGAATCGATTGACATATTGGAAGTTCGGCCGACCAGGTTTTATCTTCTTGGCATGTCACATTGGCAACACCAACCAAGCCGAATCCGGTATTGCATCGGAAGAAAACTGTTAGTCCGTAGATGAATCTTGAAATGTATTGGCTGTTGGCTGTATACACACGACCATTTTGGACTTTTAACACTGGGCATTCTTTTAATCTACATGTTGGAGCACGACCAGACCATCGTGAATTTTCAAGGCATACCATCGGTGTAGCGGTACTAACCTCATACCCTTCATTGCACGCAAAATCTAGCGATTCATCGAAGCCATAGAGCTCCTTATCATTCACAAGGTGAAGTCCATGGCTCACGCGAAACGTTGGTTTGGGGCACGTCGATTTCGAACAGAACGGTATATCGGGTGTCCAAACCCCGTCCGCGTCACATGTTGATATCTCTGCGCCGGACATGGCGAATCCAGGGAAGCAAGTGAACTTCAATGTGATTCCATAGGGATAACCGAAACCCCGATTCGGAACCTCTTGCACTGAGATGTTACCATTTGTAAAGCTGGGCGGATCACAGGCAACGAGGTTGCAAGTCGGCAAATCCCTCGTCCATGTACCGTCCGCTTTGCAATACGTCTCTGAATCACCTTCTAAAATATAGCCCTTTTCACATTCTATCGTTATGCCTTTCTCAAACACGAATCCATTTGGAGCGGAAATGACTCCATTTTCTACTTCCGGTTCCAAACACGTGACACGCGAACACGTCGGAATATCGCCCGACCACGTGCCATTGGCTAAACACGTGATATTGTTGACACCATGTAGCACGAAGCCTTCCTCACACGCGAAATCAATTGCCAACCCATACACATACTCATCCAGATCGCGAACATGGTCAATGATATTCTCGCCGCCAGCGCTTACAGTGACGTAGCCATGATCGATATCCGGTGAAGGACACATGGTCTCGGTGCAGGTAGCCGGAGGCGCGGACCATCGGCTATCTGACTGACACTCCCGTCGCGATTCGCCTTTGAGCTGATACCCAGCATCACAGGAATAGATGACCACTGTCCCAAGGTTATACGGACCATCCATAGGGGTAACCAGTCCGTGCAGAGGCATTAGCGGTCGTTGGCATTCAACTTCAACACATGTCGGCTCTCTTCCGGTCCATCTAGCGCCGTCTCCGCATGTTCTATTACTATCTCCCTTTAGCGTATACCCGCTTTTGCAATCATATTTAACAACATCACCGATGGATCGACCTTCAATGAGAACATATCCATTTTCAATGGTTTCCGGTGCGTCGCATAAGGCCTTAATACAACGCGGTGAATCGCCGGTGAAATTGCCGTGTTCAGTGCAGGTCAAGGTGGATGCATCAGCCAGCATGTAGCCTTCGGTACATGAGTACTCAAGCATTTCACCCGCTTCGGGTGCATCGCTCTGTACGGGTTGGGCATTATCGATGATCGGTGGCACACCGCATGTGACGCGTTCACATCGAGGTTCCTCGCCTGACCATGTTTTGTTGATGCTGCATAAGCGAATCTCATCGCCAACCAACCAGTAACCGGAATTACATTGGTATTTCGCTTCGTTCCTGTAGAAAACGCCTTGCTTGATAACTCGTCCGTGTAGCGGATCCTCTGGGTCCGGACATTGGATACGAATACAGTTCGGTTCGGAACCACTCCAGGTCTTATCTGCTTGGCAAACGCGCTGAATTGGACCAATTAACTCGAAGCCTGAACTACATGTATAACTGATCTTTTCTTCGAATCGATAATCGAATCCCTCTACGCGGCAATTTGGAGGACGCGACGGACGCGGGCATTCGACCTTTTCACACACTGGAATAGTCTTATCCCATGTGCCATCCTGCTTACATGTTCGTGACGTATGACCATCGATATAATATCCTGAATCGCACACATAATATATCGTTGAGTTATAAGTAAAATCATCACCTATCAATCTACCATTCGATGTCACATCACCGGATATGGTACATTCGACTGGTTTGCAAACTGGCGCAGGCGCACTCCATTCTTTAGAGTCTAGACATTCTAGTTCCGCCTCACCTTCTAGTGTATACCCTGGATTGCATGTATAAGTTACACTCGCCCCTACACCATTTGAATCTCCCTCTCTCGTTGCAAAAGCGACATCCAGGGGCGGACACAGCATTTGGTCGCACTGCGGTTCGAGACCGGTCCACTGTTCGTCATCTGCGCATGTGCGAATGGGTGATCCCGTAATTTCATAGCCCTGATCGCATTGATATTGTACTGATGATCCGTAGGTAATATCATTGCCCAGTAGTTTACCATTATTGATACTACTTAGAGGGATACATTTGACTTTCGTGCATACCGGTACTGAGCCGGTCCACGTACCATCGATTCGACATGTGCGTGTATTTTTCTCCTCCATTTCGAAACCGTTTTCACACGTGTATGTGACAACGGTACCGTGCGAGTATCGATCTAATACCTCATAGGATCCATGTTGTATACTCTCCGGCTCAGGGCATAGCTTCTGTCTGCATTCAGGTACTGGATTATCCCACTCCTGTGTACTCAGACAAGTACTAGTGCTGTTACCTATTAAGTCATAACCAGGATCGCAAAAGTACTCAACTGTACTGTCGATGTAATAAGAATCGCTCACCATACGCCCATTGGTCGGTACAAGCGGTTCCGAGCAGTTTTTCAAAGCACACACAGGAATCTCTCCTTCCCATGTGGCATTTGAATTGCATTCAAGGACCTTATCTCCAATAAGTTCATATGAGCCATGACATTCGTATGACACTCGCGATTCGAAATTCGTTAAACCGTATGCCATATTAGTATTGTCGATAATTGGAGGTTCTGGGCATTCTACAGGGCTGCAAGTGGGTAGCTGTTCAGACCAACTTTCCGATTCCAAGCATGTTAATATAGAGCTACCGTTGATTGTAAAACCAGGCTCGCATTCTATCTCAACTGTATCTCCGATGTGTGTTCCATTTGATGTGACAATCCCGAACTCTACTTCCTCGGGCAATGGACATGATTTGGCGATGCAACGAACATTTGCATATTCCCATTCACCCGTAATACTACAAGTTGCTTCTGAATTTTGCTCTATCTTGAAACCATTTTCACATTCATAGCCAATGGTCATTCCTGCTGTATAGTTTTCGGACACATTAGAAGCCACCAACCCATGTTCAACCAGTGGAAATTCATCGCATGTTATGGCTTCACATTTTGGTAATGCTGCGGCCCAAGTGCCATTAGCCAGACATCCTAGCGTGGAACTGCCCTTCATTTCATAGCCTGCGTCGCAGCTGTATCTCGCAAAATGACCTCCTCTAAAGCTCTGATCCGAACGAGCCAATGTGCGGCCATTCGCAATTGGTGGTGGATTATAGCAGATTACTGTAGTGCATGACGGGAAGGGACTGCTCCAAGTACCGGCGCTTGTGCAATTGATACTGGAGGCCCCTGATAGTTGTTTGTTTCCTCTACACCTGAATGATAGTGTATGTCCTGGTTTGTAGTTGGACGTGTAGGAGTAAGGCAATTGTCCGCTGATGACCAGATAGTAGGCTCTCGTAGGTGGCTTCCGACACGTTATATCTGAAAAATACAATTTGTGACATGCGTGGAATACAATACTTCAGTCAAGATCAATCTCTAATTCATTAGACGCTGTCCTCAAATACCCCTCAAAATAGTGCTGAATATAGACATTTGAATGGATACTTCAAAGTAATTTTTGTTTTAGCAACGGAAACCATTCGTTAATGGATATAATTTGATAATATTCTTGATATTTTCAGAGAAAAATAATGTCTACTTATTTAATTTAACCAATTTATTTACATATTTTATTGTTAGTTGTCATTATTTCTCACCAACGCAGGAAGGTAGCGATGCGTTCCATTTTCCATCCGCCTGACAGATGAGTGATCCACTTCCCTCAATGCGTCGCTGTTTCAAACATGTATACGTCACGACGTCGCCAAAGTAATAGAAGCCTTCCCACAAAGCATTGTCTACCGGGCCGGGAAATCCACAGTTCTTTCCTGAAAAATGATGTTAATGTCATGGCATTTATGAGTTTAGAATAAGTAGACTCTCTTTGATCGGAAATCATCGATAAATTTCTTCGGATTAACAGTACATGTACATGTAGGTATTTTGTATTCACATATGAAGAGTCCTGTTTATCGAGAGTCTATCATATGAGACATGGGATTTCATTCTTGTTTTGGCTGTAACCTCTGCGTTAACAAAAATAGAAAGAGCAAGAAAATGAATATTTGAAGGCAGAAACAAAAAGGAAGATGAATTCTTACGTTTACATGCTCTTTCCGGATTCGACCATGTGGAATCAAGGCGACAGATGGATTCTGTCTCTCCTTCAAATATGTATCCAGGGTTACAGGCGTACGTAGCAACGGAATTTTGTGTCAGGCCTGTAACACTCACAATGCCGTTCTCGAGGGGCAATGGTTCAGAACAACCTGCAAGTTAAGGGTTAGTCTTTGCAAAGATTCATTATGCGCAAAGAACATGTACATGACACATGCGCTATATAAGAATCGCCAAATAAATAAATAAAATAAATAAATGGGGTAAGTTTGTTTCTGATGATCACTGAGACAATTTGTCAATCATTGAAGTTGCGACAAATGACGATTTAAAAAAGAATATGTTAACGTATTCTCAGGCATTGACATGGTTTATGTAATTGCATGTAAGCAAATCGTGTCGATTGGGACGCCTCCGGAAATTTACTCGAACCGAACGATAACCAAGATTTTTACCTTTGCAGAAATGCGACTCCCGTTTCTCGACTTTGCCTGCCAATCCCGGCAAGAAGTCGGCCCAAGCCACCACGTTTCCGACTAAACTGGCATCGCAACTGTAGACCAGGGATTGCAGCTCATCGTCGGTGAGATTGCGGTCCCAAATGTGCAAACCTGTTGAAAAAAAAAAGAGTAATGCACAAGGTGAGTTTCTTTTTGTAACGTTAACCTAGCGATCGATGCGAAATTGAGAAAAAAATATCGTTAAATACAGCGATATACATGTCTGATTTGCTTTATGTATCCTTCCTTTAAGATTAAGGAATATATAAAAATAGATAAAGTAAAACATTCAAAATAATTTTAGGCTAGTAGATAGGTAGTAGAGATTATATGATGCTCGATAGAATATTCATTTTCGCGTATCACATTTCGCCGTCGATTCATTGCATATTGTCTTGGGTGCCTATGCGAGTATGAAAGCTGTATTGGAAGGGTCGTTTGTTACGTGCCATTGTGTCTCCCCGTGCCATTGTGTCTCCCCAATAGCGGTTTGCCATTGTGTCTCCCCGACCTCTACCATTGTGTCTCCCATTTGCCATTGTGTCTCCCCAACCTATACCAATGTGTCGCCGCACGACCAATGTGTCTCCCCAACCGTACCATTGTGTCGCCGCACAACCAATGTGTCTCCCCAACCGTGCCATTGTGTCGCCCACTTTGCTCACCAATATATCTTGTTTTTTTTTTATACTGACACCTTGTTTTACTTTCGATGGAATATGGATATTCCTTTTGATGGAATCTGGATATTCCCCGTGTTAATATGTTATCCTTTTGGGATGTGACTTCATATCCATATGAAATATTACAAGGTATTTATTATACTGTGTGTATGTGACTTTTCTCCTTCATTTAGATCTACTATATTGAAATTGTTTATAAGTCAGTTTGTTTATAGAATACTACCAGTGTTTGCGATTCTATCAATAAGTTGAACAAAAAATGTTTGAGCAAGACGGGCATAACTTCAATCGCTACCGTTATCTTATGAGTTACGAGAGAATA
>LQRL01155005.1:7073-17395 GCA_001703475.1 Hydroides elegans
TGAGGAATGAGGGTTTTCAGTAGTTGATTACTGATATTCAATCAAAAAGGTACCTGAGATTGTACCTGATACCCTAAGAAAAGAGGTATCTTTTCATTGACATTTTTTAGTTGATCGTCCAAACTATTGTGTTCGAAATAGTATAATTCATTCGAGATTATTTTCTCTTGTTTTCTTTTTTTCAACTCAAATAGTATCTGATCGATATGAAAATGCCGAATTTGATATTTGTACTTTGTTATTATCAAAACTTGAAATTATTGGATTGGCATACATAAAATTCGAAATTTGACATACAAATTATACCATCTTAGTTTCAAATGACATATACAATTAAACATTTTCTCAGCGATATTTAACATACGAATTATTGAAGCGAACAATATATTGCATTGCTATAAGCTAAATTAAAAGTGTTCTTTACAGACAATTTGTATCTATCTGAAAAGGCTTAAGCTTGTAGAAAAGCTATGACATCACCTTGCTTTGAATGGGGTGTTTAATATTGTACCCATGTGTTTTCCAGCTGTAAGTATAAATATGTGTATTACAACAAATGTATATTTCATTTATTGCAATAAATTGCACATGAAGATTATAAGATACCAACATTTTAACACGGTACGTATAACGAAACGTGATACAAACATCAATGACATCACCAACAGTTTTATTTGATAAGCTAGGGGTTGGTTATGAACTGTTTTATTGCTTAGCTAAACAATGATTTCTGTCGACTTGGTCGATGTTATAAAAGATAGCTATTTGAATTTGCTTTAGGGGTTTTTAAATTATGGATACTTCAAATACTCACTGCCATTATCTGCTTTTGTTAAATTGTTAGCCTGTTCTCACATAGTGTTAAAAGTGGTAGATTCTATGGCATATGCGGACGCCTGCTGTTTTAACTATTTTACACGTAAAAAAAAAACCTAGTCAATCAACTTGCTTCCACGGGAGTAAACTAAAACGTTTGTTGTTGCAAGGCTTCTTGGTGAATTAAATGCTATATTTGTCTTTACGTGTTTGCATCGCGCTCTGAGTGCCATAATCATACCTTTCAGCAATATTTCAATATTGTTATACCTCCATTGTTTCTTTTTGAAATAAAGAAAGTTGCCCTCATCGAATGAAATGTACTGGAAATGCATTTATTGTGCATTTTTCGTTTGGGAATCTAAAATGTAAATATGAAATGTGATGTACGTGTAAAAATTGTTCAGTTTTGTTTGAAAGCTCTAATTTATAAATTCCTTTACCGATAATCATATACATGTAGTTTGTTGATATTTTGTAGAGTCTTATGAGTTCCATGTTTCGCTTTCATTTTGTTGCATTCATTTACGTAAAATATTCATATACATGTTTCAATAGATCTCTTTGGTCAATTTTTCGAAATTGGTTTCGTTAATGTTGTGTCGCGTCACATTGTAGTTAAGAATCAGAAAGTCAATGTAAATGGCAAAAGTGATTAAATTGTAAATAAAATTAATTCTGCACCACCAAATTTGTTTTATTTCATACAATTAAATACGTAATAAAACTCAACAAGTCTTTCATTTGCTTTCTAAATTATTTCTAAACAGAAATCATATGCTTCAATGAGAACAAAATAAGATTACTTGAAGGCAAATAAAAATAATGTTGAACCGAATACTAAACCAATTTACTCAAATTGTGCATTCGTCGAAAACAAACGTTGAGATCAAAAACTCCTTGAGTAACTACGGAGATCAAAGAATGTTAATTATGACAATTACAGTAATATGCCACTTGAAGTCCAAACTATTCGATGCACATATATTTATTAACGTACCGGTAAGTTTGCCAACATAATAATACAACTTACATTATCACCAGTAGCACTATAAATGTTATTCAGAAGAAAACAACAATGATTCGCTCGTAAAAAGTACAATAGAATATCTCGTTAGGAAATCACGAATTCCGTATAAGAACGTACAAAAAGCAAGAAAGCTATGCTATCGGCGTAAAAGATTCGAGTGTCGTATATACTCCACCTTTATTTTCAAAGCAATTTTGACTAAACTCTCGGTTCTCATAAAGTGTGCATGTCGATGCCTCGGTCCTTTCCAGATAAGAACAGTCAATATCTATGTAAAAACAAACGATTCAAAATAAACACAACTCTGAACAATCTAAACGCCCCATAAATGAATGAACTCTTCGTATTGCAGCTTTCCATCTCTATTTGTATCGTGCGCTCTTATGAGTGAGAGAATTTCCGAGTCTTTAAATCCAAATTGACTTAGGATTCTCTTAGCATCTACTTCTGTGATGTAACCTTTGTTGTCGTAATCGAAGCTGTGAAAGGCTTTGTCGATTTGTTCTTTCCTGCAAATAAACATTATTCATACAGCTAAATTGTATTCTCTTCATTTTAAAGTTAAGGAAGAGCGTCAAACTAAATATACATTCTTGACCGGGTTTCCAAATTTAATTATTATTTAAATAATTTTATTAAAACGCATGTATTTAACTTAAGCCAAAGATGAAACAATTACATGTATATGCAAAACAAGAACAACCCAATTCATACTACAGGCCCTTAGCATTACTTACTTAGCTTTGACTTTGCCATAGAATCCTACAAACTCCTCATAAGACAACCTCCCATCGTGGTTCACATCAAACTCCTGCAGCAGCAGCTGGGTCTTCTCCGGAGTGAAGCCCAGTTCTCTGCTCAGCAGCGTGTAGGCCTCTTCCAGGGTCACGTAGCCGTTGCCGTCGATGTCGAACTCGCGGAACTTCCTGCGAAACTCCTCTTGTCTGAAGGAAAATGGAAAATCGTTATCGTACGACTCATGCTATGTTTTATTAAAAGTACGGTAGGTCAATATACTACACAAGCCTGTGACCTAAGAGGACGGAATCATAATTTATCTCATCAACAAAAGCGGGACCTGAGCGCATAGCATTAATTATGAATGTAGATTGTAAACCGTAAACATTATTGACATATGATTTTAGATTTATGATTTATTGTCAAAATTTATTATTAAAGCAGTGACAATTCGGAAACTAACACGAGTTGCTCGTCCATAACGACGTGATGACAAGGCATGGCTTGCAGGAACTCTTCAAATGTCAGAACCCCGTTCTCGTCAATGTCGAACTGCTTCAGCAGAGTCTGTGAAGAAAATAGATTGAACACATCAAATCAACAAAAATGTGGATAATACTTGGGCCATAAGGCACACCCCACAGTGCAATGTAAGGACTTGATAAAGTTTGACAAAATTATTTATAGCACCATCATATAGCGTTTCTATGATTTTGGAAACTGTCTCTCATTCTCTTGTTTTCGGCGATGTATGCCTGCCAGCATCGTGATTAGTCACTCTTATAACCTTCACTTTAAATTCACCAACCGAAGTTAAAATGTTACTTTAATTTACTTTATGTACTCTTCTCTCTATTTTATCTTTACCGCCGATATTATATCCTACTCCAACTCACCAGGATCTGGTCCTTGTCAAATCCATAGCCCATGACATGCGCCATGGCGGCCAACTCGCGACCCTCGAGCACCCCGTTGCGGTTTCGGTCGCACAGGTTGAAGACGCGACGATAGCGCGCGATCTGATCGTCAGTGAACACCTTCCTTGTCGCCATGTCTATTGAATCCTGCATATAATTACCAAGGTTGATACACGTTTTCTTTTGGAAGATATCAAAATCAATGAGTCAATGTCATTTCAACTGAGGTGCATCTTATTTATGCACGGTCGCACAAGAGCGGATGGGGTGCTATCTTAATGGCCCTCAGGGTTTCATGCCTTATCGCTAGCTAACAAACGAACCATTATAATCACACTAATGAGGCTCTAAAATCTATGTTTATAAAATGTAAAAGTATTTTTCATTTTAAATTCTAGTCTATCTGAAATAATGCACTTTGAGTTTGATTTTGGTTAAGGGTTGACATCATTTCAACCCTCTGTTATCATCAACTTTTCAAAATTAAAGCCACAAATAAATTTCAACAGGTTTTAACATATTCATTGTAAAATAAATAATAATATTGGAAGCAGTTAAAATCTGGTTGTGTGAGATAGTCTTCGGAAGCTTTCGCCTCACGTTTAGCCTTCTGTTGAAGAGCAAGGAGCGAGGCTAACTGCTCATACACATTCGCTAATTACATTTATACGCAGTGGTAATCGAGTGTTGTTCCATTCCATTCTGATTGATGATATGTTCAGTAGCATACAAAATGGACAAACAGACGGTCTACTATGTGAAATCTATATCCCGTCAGTTTATGTTTTTAAATTATTTCTTTTAATAGCATTATTTCGTAGCAGTTTTTCCTCAACGAGTCCGATATTGTTCAAATACGTATGAATATAGTTTTATGTCTTCTTCAATGTGAAAGTCTTGATGGTTATAAAATATAGTTAATAAATGAAATTAAATTCGAATTCAATTTGTACAAATCAACTGCATGCTTATAAAAATTGAAGAGGCATCAATATCTAATTGTAATAGAAACAAACTTACCAGGCGTGAAGATATTAAGCACCTATCCTATCGTTAATTATCCCAATAATGCGGAAAATGAGCAAGGAAATCGGACGATAACAAGTGTAGATCTGGCCAATAAGACGATGCTGTAAATCCGAAGCCAAATCAAGCCAAGCGCCAACAAAAATTACGCAAACCCAATATCTATGTCATTATCCTTTAATGAAGCCAACAAAAAATATTGGCAGCTATACACACCTAGAAAATCAGCATTTTTGTACAGTGTACAAATCCCAAAGACAACAAGAAGATGTATTATACGTTATGTAGGTTAGTAATGATGAACTCGCTGGCATTGCCATTGGGTGAGAAGCTGGTTGTGTTGGCACAACAGGACAACAACCGAATAATCGTTAACAGGAGATGCTACCGGTTAGATCAAATGCTATGGATACTCTAGTATATGCAAAGAACTCTTTTTATCACCGGGAAACTGGGGTTTCATCTCAAGTGATATGATTTATAAACCCGATTTTATACAATATATTATAAAGAATCAGTGGAAGTATTTGGAGTTCTTTTTCGGAAATAATTTCAATGACTCTACTACTGTTGGGTTTCTGAAAGACATGTCTTATAAATCGAAACCACACCGATCAGAAAACCATCAACTTGAAAATGATTAATTTTGTTTCTTAGCGCAAGAATTTCTTTTATTTAATAAAATTGCATTTCCACCATCAACTGACCGCCACGCTGTATCTCAGTTTTCAGCCAATTTTTGTTTACTCCGCGGGACACCAACTGAGAATAGTAAGTTAGAGAGCGGTGAATCTGACCCTCCCTATCAGTAACTGTGCATGATGCAACTTCGTGCAATTCTTCGTATTGATTTACATTTTTATTAGTCATCAATACTTTTATTATTCAGTATATATCTTATACAAGGCATCCACTCAAAAAGTACACGGACATAATTTGGCTAAAATGGGTATCATAGGACTAGTCACTAATGGTCATCGGTCCAAACAAAACCGAACATGATTGTCACCCTTATTTCTTATCGCCTTTTATCTCCAATTCTTATTTTCAAACTTACGCACAGTGCAAAAAAAAATATTTGTTCATATTTTTCCGATCAACACAGGAGGATAGGTTATGAGGTATTAGCCTCTTAGAGCGAAAACAGCGGAATAAACCTGGACAAATATACGAACACAACTATATATAATAACGGATCGGGTGGTGAGCACGGTGCCTTATTTACGAGCAAATGTATTACAAGGGAAGGCGTCAGACAACGGTGTCTGTCGGTTTAACATACAAAATACAATCGTTTGTAGGCTTTTCAGTTGTAAGCCTTGATTTCAACTAATGCATGCATATCTTAACATTTTAAAGTGTTTTTACACGTTGTTGCAATAATTAATACACATTTATTATTAATATTAATTATGCAATCAAAACGTCACATTTTTTATCTATGGGTGTTAATAATATCTGAAAAGTTATAAGCAAAGTTGATGTATTCTCAGAAATAATTCACTCTCGCAACATACCTTACAATTAACTGAATTCATTTACAAAATATAAGTACAGTATATCCCTTTCGTAAACCATTGAACACCCATGCGATATGCACAGTTGGACCGAGTATACCGGTAAGTTGCATATTTATAATGCTGGTAAGTTTCGTTAGATAACACGGCGTAGTTGCAATTGTTTTGGTTGTTACTAGGCCACCTATATTTATGTTTAGCAAAATATAAATTTTACTTATGTACGTTACTGATATCAGAAACGTAAATCAATACAATTTACAATAAAGAGGCTTGCCTAATCAAGAAGCAGGATGCAGCATGTTAAACTTTAGTAGAGTTTATTTTAAATATGATTGAGGGTTTGATAGGTTCACCTATGCTCACAAGAATTTAGAGAAATAGCGACAATTAATAGATAATTTACTCTCAAGCCTTTTTTATGGACTTATGGACTGTTTTACTAAGTAGAAACACTAGAAATATTCGAGCATGTATATTTCTTCATTTTATTTGCGAGCGATGGTAAATGCATAATTGACACAAACACATTCTTGAACACAACTGGAAGCATTACATCCGACGTCAAGTGACGTGCTATAAACATTTTTGCCCATGTGATATATTTTCATCGGTCCATACATCTCCGTTTGCAAACAAAACTTTCGACTGTATATGGTTTTGAACGTCCGAAGAACTACTTTCAAAGTCTTTGTATAACACCGGTGCGTCTTTATATCCGTCCGCGGTAATGGCAATCCATTTCATGTTGTCGTTTTGCTTCAGCAAGTCTCTGTAAAAATTAAATCAAACTATCAAACAAAATACAACATAAGTTTGAGGCATTTTTATCAATAAGTCATGAAAGCTAAAGACATGAAAACATATAAATGCACGATTGTTTTTTTTTTCGGATCAAATTTTCAAATATAACAGCAAAACAAAAGACATGTATGTGAATATATATCTGAAACACATGATTTAAGCCAATACATAACCTTGATTCGACAGTTTAAAGGACATTGTGCGATTTGGTCGATATTCACACCCAAAATATGATGATTTCTCAAATATATCAATCCGTATGTTTTTGTTTATTTTTTGAAATACTATTATGTCAGTGTGAAACGAGTGAAATATCTAGCGGTTTGATCACTTGTTTCATATAGAAATTTGAATACTTATATACCCACCCAAGGAGCAGTTGATTTCATTACCATGTAGTATATTCCGATATTTATTAGTTCATAGTAACTATTAAAGTTGCCCTTATTCAGACATTTGGCGCAATATATAGTATTGAATCATAATTCATCATGATAGTTTTAATTTTGGAACGTTTGGAAAAAATAAAGTGGATTTTGTTGCGAAATTCAATATTTCAGTAGTCTAATATATTGCTAAAAAATGGTAGGAAAAGTTCGATTTTGGTCAAGGCCGCATTCGACCCCCAAGCTCGTTTTCACATATATGTTTTATCATTACAATATCTTTTATATATGTAAAATTCAGCGTGGGGGTCGAATGCGGCCTTGACCAAACTTCGATTTATATCGCGTAAAATACACCTTCTAAAATCCGATAAACTCGAATAACTTTTTGCAAAAAACGCCCTGCTACCCGGTATGGTATGGGCTTACTCACTAAAATGTTATTGTAAATATACTATTGAGTCAGCTCTAATTGATATACTAAGTAATGTTGATAATACTTTTTTTGAAACCAGTTCTTTATCAATATTTTACGACGACCCCCCAAAATCCACATAAAATTTATTCGATTGTTTTAAGCTAAGGGAGTATCATTTGGAAAGAACGTTTGGTAGAAAATTAAGAAAGTTTGATATCAATGCCTCAGATAGTAAGCTTTCAAAATATACAAAAATATTTAAGAAATTCAACAATATAATTTTGAATGCCCGATTATGAGCTTTGGGGTCCTTTTCCTTATATAAAGCGCACATAGTCCTTTAGTTTCTTCATCTGGGTTTAGGCTTCTATACAATTCTTACTTAAGATCTTTGACGAGGTCGCGTAGATCTGCAGGAGTGATGAGGCTGGTGATGGACATATAAGTGAGATCTTCCGCCTCCACACAAGGCTCAGGTGCCTCGTATTCACACTCGTTCTCTCCACCCGCCCTACCTCTTTAGATTGATAAGCAAAAGAATAAATATGAAGTCAACTGAATAGGGGGCGTGGTTCATGCTTGTTTTGTGCTGAATAGGGGCATATTAGTTCGAATAATTTTTCAAGTTTTTTATTACCTGCTCTTTTTAGAAGAATAGAAAACAAATGAGAAAATAAAACTTCCTTAACATGAGGCTAGTCTCAAAAAGGTTCTGCATTCAATTTAGTCTCAATATGGTCATATGTGGTCAGTAGATGATCATTATTTTTTTTTTTAACTCAGACATGAAAATAAGATACTCACAATTCGGCTTCGCAAGAGACATCGCCCAGCCATTCCCAAACGTCCTCTTTGTTTAGTTCGCTGTCATTGAAGTCTGGGACAGGGGTATACCTCCATTGCTGCGTTGTAGTTTTGTGAACACACCGAAAGCACTCATAGATTTTATTCGTCCAATACTGAGCTAGAGAGCTTGGGCAAATAGAAGAATCTGAAATGGTAAAAGCTACCTATTGAATTTCAGCAAAAATAATAAGTAATTTTATTTTAAAACTTGCATGTTTACAACATATGTCTATGAGTATGCCATATATAAATATTACAAACAATTCTTTCAATTCAAGGACATGTTCATCTTTCATACATGTTGTGAGTATTAAACAAATTAGTTTTTGTTTATACAACTAAGAACAAGAAATGAGTTTTGAATAGCTTAAAGCTCTGCACAGAAAATAAAATACACACCATTTGGCTTCCACGTGAATTTGAAATCAAAGGTGAGATCGGGACAAGACTGAAGACTTTGTTTCACTTGCTGGTACTCGGGACCCCGTCGCAACATGGTTTTACTCAGCAGGTTCAAATTCAACACTGATTTATAACAGAAATAGTGATGAGTTGATAAAAAAATCGATTGTTATTATTGTTTAATAATATCGGTTTCACTCCGCACAAGCGCCGCATTAATATCACAAACAAGCCAAATAAAAGCACTCATTGATTAGGGATGTGTTCCGTGGCCCGGCCCGGCCCGACTAATGTCGTAGGGCCGGGCCGGGTCGATGTGTTTTTTATGTAAATTTTGAAATTCCAGATTTTTGGCTTACATTTTCAATTTCTGGAACATGCAATCGTTTAATTCCAGGATTTTCTCAGTTGCCACCTATAGAGTTCGTATTTCTAGTGTATGTATATGCCTTATATGCAATGTGTTGTTCCGAACCCGGCCCGGCCCGAAGAAATGGCCCGGCCCGGCCCGGCTCGGCCGGCATAAAGTGTCCCGGAACACACCCCTATCATTGATCAGCTCTTGTGAGAATTGTTTTCGTTTCCAAACGGTTTAATAGTTTAGAATGCTTACCGTATTTGGATCGATATTCTTTTGACTTTTTCCCAGGTATTCCTAGACGATTGTACGTCTTCTCGGTTAAATGAAATACGATTACACCTTTAAAAAATAATCCATCGTTATCAAATGGGCTCAACAGCATAGGTATTTTTTGTTTGTAAAAATCATACTAATTTCGCTTAAAAACAAAAACAACATAAACTCTTTGCCTTGAAAATGTACAATTGCTTGAAATGATAATAATTGACCGGCTATCGAAAACCTCTCACATTTTAACTATGAACGAAATGGTGGAAAACCTCTTAAATTGTAAACCCTCAGATACAATAAGAATAAATAATACCTGATGGAAGTAAAACAATTGTATCCTCGCTTTCTATTCTTGTATCTTCACATAGCATATGCACTTCTCCTTTTCACCAAAAAATAAAGTGGTGTGTAATCAAATCAATCGATGCAATTAATCAAGGCATAGGTAAACTTACATTTCATAATTGTTCATTATAACTTGCCGGTAAACATCTTCAACGAAAGATATTTGTCAAATCGCTAAATGTTCATTAATATCATCTTAAATAATGAAACTTGTTAAGTAAATTAATCCATATATCAACCAGTCTAAATCGTTCAATAAGAATCAGTATGATAATAAATGTACCCATATGGTAAGTACAGTGTTGCCACTTACTTTCCGAAGAAAAAAAGTATAAAATAAAGTATTAAAAAAAGTATCTCGAGAAAAAAAAGTATAAAAAAAAGTATTTTTTAGGTCAAAAAAATTTCGGCTCGCGCCTACGGCGCTCGCATTAAAAAGCACTATA
>LQRL01155010.1:12436-32141 GCA_001703475.1 Hydroides elegans
ATTTGCGTGTTAACTGTGACTATTTTGTCTTCTTGCTATTTTTATATTCAAGCGCTTTTGTTCCCATGATGCTATACCGTCACAATTGTTTCGCATATATTCTAATACACATGTGCATGTATTTTGTTTATGTTTTCAAACAATTCATTATGAATTGCTTATCGATGTAATTACTTTGAACAAATTATAAATTTAAGAATAAACTTTAAAATAAAATAGTAAGTTTCTTTTCCAATACTTAAATATATATGTTTCATTTCAGTTGGTTGCTTTTCTATTCTTTTTTCTTTATTCTTATAGATGCCTGAGATATCGGATTTGTGTGATGAGCTTATAGTTGAAATATTCGGCTATATATCTCTTAACGAACTTTGCACTGGAGTTCGGAAAACCTGCAAACGTTGGAATAGTCTATCTTACGATCAGCTTTTATGGAAGCATATTACACCAAGATTTATGAATGGAATCAAAACATGGGAGCGTTTCTTCGAGGTGTTAGCACCAGTCAGTGATTTTATCGAATATCTTGATGTTTCGTCTTGTCGCGATCTGTTAAACAGCAATTTTAGTCCTTTATTAAAGAATGCATCTGACGGTTTTACCTTTAGGAACTTGAATACTATCAGTTTCGACAATTATTCTGACTCAAAAGACACATTCATCTGCGCAGTATCATTGCTCAAGAGTCTCTTTCCTTCTTTGACAGCAATTGAAAATATGCCTGGCCCTGAGAACATGGTATCTGCTATCAGAAATCTAGCTCAAAGAAGCGATTGGAAGGATATAACATTGGACAATCAAAGGATTAAAATTGAAGATTTTGATCTAACTGTGAATGAAACCATAATAGATCTGGTACGAATGTATCCAGCTTTATCAGGCCTGAACTTTCCATTCTCTTTTTTTGATAGTGAAGAGATAAGCAGGACTATATATCACACATCGCATTTGACAAAGTTGAATGTTCAATATGGTAGATTGATTTCCTCGTTTGAGCCTTACTGTCTACCCAAGCTGGCCAATCTTACAGAATTGGACATCACTGCTACTCAAATCAACGACCATGAACTCAAACGAATATGTGAAACATGTAGAAAACTCGAGAAAGTGATTGTGTATAGATGCTCTGAAATAACAGATGTTGGCATTTATGCTTTAGCCGAGTCGTGTGTGAATCTTCAATTTTTAGGATTGAACAATTGGTATGAAAGCACCCCACATTTCACAAATAGGACCCTCTCTTCTATCGGACTCAACTGCACAAAGCTAGAGACTCTGATTGCTTGTGATTGTCCATCTTTGACTGTGAAGGGGTTCCAGGTATTTACGAAGGGTTGCCCATTGTTACGCAAGGTGGATTTGTCCAATCATACAACTCTGAAGGACGGTGCCATTTATTGCATGGCCGATAATAACCCACTGCTTGAGGAAATCATTTTGTCCTGGTGTACCCAATTGACGGGAAAAAGCGTCAGTTATCTCATGGTTAAATGTCTACGGCTTCGTAAGATTTTAATGACCGGTGGGACTAAACTCGACCACCTCGATTTCGATATCACAGGGAGAGAGCAAGTAATGACGTTATCTGAAAGCCTGGAAACGTGTCTTACTTCACTTTTCGACGAGCAGACGTATAAACAAATAGACATTCTCGAGTGTGCCGACTCAAAGGATATTCCAAACATCAATAATACTACAAGTCACCAGAAAGTTGCATTTGATCAGCCAGTTAATCAAGAAAATTCGGATAAAATCCAGAAAGAGAGTCCTAATACCATAGGCTGTATTACCACACATTCGGACAGCAATTTGTGTAGAAAACTAGACGACACGGTGGAGGGACATTGTTCGCCGACTCTCGACGAAGACAGAGTTGAATCAATTGTCCTTGATATTACATCACAGTCACTGATACATTCGTGTCTGTTACAAAGTCCTTCTCGCTTGAAAACGCTGTACTTGCAAAAATGTGCCTCCCTTACATCGGATTCTGTCAAACAAATCGCCAAATTTTGTCCCATGCTCACACACCTGAACCTACAAGACTGTCCAAATATTTCAAGCGACGCCATTTGTCAAATCGCAAAGGGATGTGCTTTACTGCGATGGCTCGAGTTAGGGAAGATGGACACAATGACACAGTACAATGATGACGTCCTTTACGCTATCGGCAAATACAGTCAAAATCTCTCTGATCTAGTCATCTTTGGGGACTGTACCTTTTCTGTCGAAGGTGTGGCTTTTCTGGCTAAGGAGGCCCAAGCTCTGACCTCGTTCTTGCTTCATGTTCCGCTTGAGCTCATATCGTTGCCCGATCTACTGAGGTTGATATCAGGGCTGCGCAAAAACGTGCGCATCTCTAGTTTGACCGTGAATGACCTTGAGGATAAAAGACACGTGGAATTCACGTCATCATTCTCGAAGGGACATTACCAGTTCTATTGCTCCGCTTTGAAACGCGCTATATGGATTTAGATAGAGAGACGAATCGTTGTACTTTGCCTTTTTAAAGTACCTGTGACTCGTAGCTTAAGTTATTGCTTTTGCCTTTTACAATTTGGGTTTATTTCGTCATATTATTTTCGTTGTGTCGAGCATCAAATTGACATTTTGTTCTTTACAATCGCACATGATTTGTATTGAGCCGAAATTGATATAATGCGTATAGCTTGTAATTCAGAAGATTTCATTTTGAGTTCCATTAATTGTATGAGCTTATAAGACCTTTATCTTTTTGTAAATGGCGATATGTCATGTCCAGCATTGTAATTTTTAAAGATGATCAAATCATTTTTAACTTTGAAAAAAAAAATAAAAAAAAAATAATATGTTCTGTCTGATTGTTTTGTCATCTTTTGCGTTCTTGATTTTATGTTAATTTTCTTTTCATATAGTCATGAATATAATTAATCCGTTTTTGACATTTTTAATCGATAACAATTAAACAGACCGTATTGAATTGTCAGTATATCATAAATGGTTGCATATGTTGTACTGTATGCTGTATCGCAACAAAAAATAGGAATCAATGATTAAAGCGCCGTATATGCATAGATTTATACAAATAATTATCTATTATAAGTCATGTGATATAATTTGGTGATACTCGATAACCATCGGTTTCTATAAATAGTAAAAATCGCAATATGAACTTAAGTATTAAGTAAAGCGGTTTGAGCAGAATGTGGATATAAATAATCACTATATTATCTGATCAATATATTATCTGATCAATATATCTGATCTGATCAATATATTGAATTACTATATTTCGGAATAAAACTAAAAAAAAACAATGTTTTTCTATAAAGATTTATACCGATTAGTATTATTGATCTTGATTTGATCATTATCATATATGTTGAATCGGTGAGACCTAGCAAAAAATAAAACATACACAGTTAAAGCCGAAATTTAAAATAATTGAACGACCTACAGACATATCAGAATCAAACAAATCACTTGTACGAATCAACAGAAATATAAATATAAAGCAAGGTTAGAAACAAACAAAATATATTTATAAGAATTAACCTTTTACGTAAAACTCTTTAATCGCAACCACAGCCACATTTGAGCATTTAATATACCATTAGAACAGCGACTTTAAAATATATAATGATTCATTACATACATTCATATGTGTTTTTTCTGAGGAATATGAAAACAAACCCTGGGTTGGCTACATGATGCTTTACCGTAGTGTGGATAAAAGCCACTGGTATCCAAATGGCCTGTTACAGATCATGGTGTTGCCCAAAGCCTGCTTTGGAATTTCTTTAAAATTAGTCGTCAGTTCGTATATATTCATAGATATTCGTTATCCTCTTTAATTTGAACTTGATCTCAATAATAAATCATTGAAAGAACAGTATTATGCGGCAACTTGTTTGAGCAACGCACAGGATTCGTTGAATGTGTTGGTCCGATATTGTTATCTGCAAGCCGGTCAAACCCGTCCATTTCAATAATATTTTTTTTATTTTCCAGAAATAATGCGCCACATTTCCGACATTCACGATGAAATCTTGCTCAAGATCTTTAGTTCGCTCGCACTTAGTGACCTGTGCAGTGGCGTACGCCAAGTATGTACACATTGGAATAAATTATCATACGACCAACAACTATGGAAGCACATCGATCCGGTAAATCTAAACGGGCAATGGACATGGGATCGGTTTCTCGATATGGTGGCCCCAATCAGTGACCATATCGAAACGCTTGATTTATCCACGTTGACAACACTAATGCAAAGTGATGATAACGCGTTGTGGGATATGGCCAATGGGATTACGTTTAAGAATTTGAAAATTATTGATTTCGGGATGAGTGGCGTGGAGGATGTGTTTATATCGCTGCTGTGTATATTGCGCGAAAAATTTCCCTCCATTGCCGCGTTACGGAATATACCCGAGGATTTGGATAATCATGACGTCGTTAAATCGCTTGCGAAGAGAGAGGGTGGTTGGCGGGAAATACACATTTCGTCTTCGCCTCAAAATGAGCGAATGGATGACTCATTGAATGCTCAGATTATAGATTTAATTCAACGCAATCCCAAACTGGAGAAACTGCATCTACCTGGTTCATTGATCGACGGCGAACAATTATGTCACGCTCTAACCTTCACCTCCCGTTTGACCAAATTAAGCGTTGCGCATAGTAAGTTTATCACTTCCGTTGAGCCATGCCTAGCACAGTTGAAAGCACTAACTCACCTGGATATATCGGGAACGCTTATTACGGATGTCGAGTTCAAGAAAATATGCGAGAATTGTGTTGATTTAGAATCAGTGACTGTGCATGGCTGTGGTCGTATTACGGATGTGGGCATTGGGGTTTTGGTGGCGTCTTGTTCAAAATTGAGCTTTCTCGGATTGAACATCAGTGAACACGATGTCGGACATTTTACAGATGGCGCTCTCATCGATATTGGACAGAGCTGTCGGAACTTGGAAACGCTCATCGCATGTAATTGCCCTAGCATGACCACGAACGGTATCAAAGCGTTGTCGGAGGGTCGTTCGCAATTGAAAAGACTGAATTTATCGCATTGTTTATCGGTGACTGACGAAGCCGTGATTTCTATTGCGGATTATAATGAATCAATCGAGGAATTAACCCTGCACGGTTGTACCCATTTAACATCAAAAAGTATAAATCTACTTGTAATGAAGTGTCTGAAACTCACAAAGCTAATGCTTCCGACGTGCCATTACCTCAAAGGACTGAATTTCGAAAGCGGCAAACAGCGGAATGAGAGCGACGCCTCAGCGGAAACAAACCAACAACACAGCGATTTAAACCTGCGCAATGGGTCTCATGCCGTCTCAGAGCTAGATTCCAATGACCTAGATTCCACAAACAGTCCTCCACATCGACAAGGAGCGATGAATATTGTGTCGAATATAACACCGCAAAGAAATGCGGAGGAAATCAGCGAATCAGGGTTCGAAGTGGAACTTCTTGGTTGCGATAATGACGAGCAATCACGTGATTCCCAAAACGAGGCTAACCACATTGAAAACGAGGCATCAACAACAACCGACCAGCCACAGCAATACGAAGTGACCCTTTTGAGCAAAAACGGCCTCGAGTATGAAACGCTCGAATTCGGTAAACACGATATATCCACGCAGTCCTTAATCCACTCGAGTCTACTTCAAAGTCCTTGCCGCCTCACTGTATTAGATCTCAGTTTCTGCTCGAAAATCGCCAACGATTCCGTGAAGCAGGTCGCCAATTTCTGCCCGCTTCTCCGATACCTATCCTTAGAAGGCTGCTATCACGTGACCGACGCGGGGATCGATTATCTAACGGAGCGATGCAGATTACTACGCGTTCTAGATCTTGGCGCCAATCTGATGATGCAGGCGCCAAAGTTCAGCGATGACGCCCTGTTGAGTATCAGCAAGAATTGTCACAATCTGGTCATGCTCAACTTATCCAATATACGCTCGGTTACCCTGGATGGCTTAGAGGCAGTGATCCGTGAATGTCTGGCGTTGCGAACTCTACGGGTTTATGTTCCACAGAGTAAAGTTAATATGTTAAGGTTGGTGCATCTTATTATGAGTTTGCGCAAGAATTGCTATTTCAAAAATGAGCGGTTAAAAAATGGTGCGTTTATGGAGAAGATGGCAGCGCATATGCGATCGGATATTGTACTGCGGTTTAGCGCTATTAAGACAACTGCTATGTGAGAGCTATCCACGTTTACCTTTGGAACACCCTGTACCCGGTCACAGTAACAGTTGCAACTTTTCCAAAAGAACAGTGTCGCCGAATATGCAACTTTTTTGCAATAGTCTGATACTGTTCTCATTGGGGTTCCTGAAACCACATCAGTACCCGGGTGCAACCTACGTTTAAAACAATGCAGTGAAAATGTGGGTGCTCTAAGGGCTGGTTAC
The DNA here is from genome assembly GCA_001703475.1 of Hydroides elegans. Lineage (NCBI taxonomy): Eukaryota > Metazoa > Annelida > Polychaeta > Sabellida > Serpulidae > Hydroides > Hydroides elegans. Next base: position 18,850 of record LQRL01155010.1, read on the forward strand.
ATTTGCGTTCCTAAACGCAGTTTTATTCATTGTTTTCCAACATATTCCTTTATGAAACAAAAACAAAACTCGTTGTATTTCAAACAACTAGCTGTTTTTGAATTTGACAAAAGGAATACATTGGCATCCTCAAAAAAAAACTGTGTTATAAACGCAAATGTAACCACGCCATTTGTGTGTTGACTGATTGACACGTGATTTTGAGGTTCTCTCATTTAATTGTAGTATTCTATCGTAAAGTTGTTATCAGTTTTATCTTTATTTTCGTTTTATGTATTTTTTTACAAGTGTGTGTGATATTTCGTTATCGAGTTGTTGTATTAGGTTACCTGGTTTAGTATTGTTAATTGGTTGTGATATTTCATAATTTATTTGTGGTCTTTCGTCCTAAGTGTTTTTTTTTAACTTTTTAGTGTTTATTTTTCGATAACGAATTGTCAAACTCTTTATGATTAAATATAAATTTCAATTATGATACGCTCAAGTTAAAATAAAACGATAACTGAAGCTATCTGTTATTTTATATTCTCTAGTTATTCAAAAGGATATTTTATGCAGGCGCATGTTTTTTAGTCTATGTAATGCTTAACATAAATCAGTTCTAGTTAAGGAAGATTATAGTTAACATATTCATGATTAACTTGCAATAATTTTGTTGAATTAAATAAAAATAGTATTAACAGACCTTTAGAAACGTCGAGTTATTTTTATTTGTTTTAGCATTGTAGACCATACACATACATTTTATTCCTATTTTGAAGTTGATAATCTTGTAACAAGTCACTACCTTTCTTGTACTAAAAAAGCTAGATCTGGAGTACTTAATCCTCAGCTTAGTTCATCAGACTGGGAATGCATTTTTAAAATACCTCGTTAGATAACGGGCCATGATTAATTTTTATTTCTACATCATTATTTTAAAATTCACTTATCAGGTGTTTTATGCCCGGAGCGGAGTTATATGGATAGGTGTCACGTTATACAAAAGACAATTGAAAAGTTTACATCCATCGTTCGCTGTTATTTATACAATTGGCGCCCGGCTCCAAACTACCTGCATCCGCGCCAGATCATAGATTTAACGTTTGGACTACCTCTATTTTCTCGTCGAATAGTCGCATCTTATCATGTAGCAATATCTAATCATACTTGAACGCCTTTAATTCCAATGATGATGACTGAGAGGTATTTCTAGTAGTCCCACTTTCGCTTATTGGTACAGTTTCCTCTTTTCTGAACATTGCAATTATCTTACTACACAGCAATTCAGCTACAAACACAAACAATGCAACTCCACATGCAATAAGCAACATATAAATCACACCTCTGTATTGTTTTAAGACCAGCACATTATGCGATGCATGTTCTTCTTCACAACGCCGTTGCTTACTTGCGTATAGCGTGGTCCACTGTGCGAGAAAACCGCCCTCTAGGAGTCGCAGTGTAACTGTGTTCATAATCTGCTTATAAGCGGAGTTCTTTTGCATACCCACACTGTACCAGTTGAAATACATGTATTCCTCAATAGGTACCGTAAGTCGACAGTCTTCCGCCATTAAAAGGTCGACAACCAGAGCATCCGTGATTAGAACGTATTTTTCAGTCTTTACTTTATTAATATGCACTTCTAAAAAGGGCGATAACACATCCGGGTCGGTTTTATTGAACTGCACGACTTTATCCCAGAGTCTTTTCTTATAGCCACTCGTTTGGTTTTGCATAAACTCCTCGAAATAGGCTTTGCCTAGACCACCAAATGCATACTCATCCTGGGCGATTAGTTCCTCGTATGTACTGAAAGGGACCGGTTGAATTTGAACAGCTAAGAGTGAGATGATATTTCCGGTCCATACTGTGACTATGATCAGGCTATACCACCACCAACATCCCCACATAATACGCATTGCGTTGGTGTTCTTTATAGCGATTCCTTGCGTGAACAACGAAGCAAAGCATTGTGAAAACAGCCGCAACCATGTTTTGAATATATACGCTATCTTGCTTCTAAAAGTTCCATCCATATTTGGTGGAAACGATAAGATGTAAACCGATGTTATTATAACGCTATAGAAAAGCAGAACCGCACAAAGAACTAGCCAAACCGTGGTTGAATAAGGCATTAGAAGTATCACAAGGGCGTTGTAAACCGGATCTGGTTTCGCATAAACTGGACCGGAAGTAGTATAAGAGGAAGCGATGTCGGCGAAATCCATTGCTCTGGCACGTGATGCGAAAAAGGAAAGCGCACTTATGACAAGGTCAACCTGAAAAATAATCAATGGACAATTTAAAATAGGAAAATCTGTATAAATTACAAAATACAAGGACAAAATTGATAACAAAGTCAACCTGATAACAGAGGATATTTCTCAAAACCTATGTAAAATTTGAAACTCTAAGTAAATAAATTATGAATAAAACATCCAACCTCTCTATTCGCTGCCATGGCAACCAAACCATTCCAGCGGCCATCTTTAAAACTACCCCAGGCTCCATCTTGTGGGAAAACTATGGTATATGTGAAATTGAGATACTGACTGAGAGCTTTTGCTTTCTGGATGGAGACGCCTTGTAGTCCTGTTTTATTATCCATTGTGATTTCCTCTGTAAAGCCTCGCCAATAGTTGGTTCCTATATGGAAATGTCGGCCATTAAAACCGTATAAAGTATTGGGAAACAGCGTGTCTGTATTTAAACAGAGATGTGTTGAAGTACCTTGGAATATGAACGAACCAATGCGGTTAAAAAATCGTCCTTGTTTCCCCCAAAATGCATTATAAATTTTGAAACTATAGGTGGATTCCATTGTTGTGACGGCAAGCAAATTTGTCACGTTTTCTACAGAATGTATGATCCCATCCAGATGCGATTCTCTGTCTAAGAGAGTTATCCATTTATGTTGATATGTGAAATATCCTTGCTGGTTAGCCCTGGCATCAAAAGTATTAGCAACTTTGAGACATAGCGATGAAAACTGCACATCTCCCATGATGATAATTTTCAATTCTCTATTTCTGTCATTGACTTTGTGAAAGAATGATATTACATTTTGTGTTATAAAAGCTTCGCTTCGGTTGTTTACTACGTGAAGAATATATGAAACTATGTTCGTCGAGCTATGAAGATTGTTTTCAAGTTCATCTATTTTAAATATGTCATTTTCGTGACTACTTAGAGTTATAAGAATAATTTCTTTCCAGTTTATCTCTTGTGCAAGCATATCTAGAAGCCTCAATATTTTTGAGCTCGAACTTTCAGTTTCCATACTTTCAACAACATGTATTCTATCCATATAATTGAAATCACGAATACTAGATTTATCATCTATAAACTCAATTACATTTAAATCAATAGAACATGATGTATTTAAACTGTTTTGATGTATTTGAGATTGATATCCATAATTTGGAACATCAAATTTCAAACCGCGAAATAACATTGAAATAAACACATATGTTATGCTATGCATGTTTAACATCATGTTTGGTACTTCTATTGTGGATTATTTCTATCTTTTGCCGTTAATCTTATCATAAATCGCAACCAATAAATTAAAATGAACCAGTGTATGAAAGTGAGAGTGAGTCATTGTAAGTTTTTGAGGTTATTTTTGGTGTACCCCTTTCAAGGTCGATTCATGTTTAAGTTACATTCACTTCAGCAAACACCGGTAAAAATTAATTACAGAGTATCCGATTAGTTGTCTTTTTCACTTCACTTCTTTTATACCGGTTTGCTCACATAATGCTATGACATATTTCCATTACTAAATAAATAGGAATGTGTCCTCACTTACGTTTGATCAGTCGCAACTGTTCAAACAATGTAAAAGCTGTAAGTTACTGGTTTGCTAAATAAAAAACAAGATTTATCTCGATGCCGGAAATAATATTTAGCGACATAATTACGATGGGAATTTCCGGCCTGGCCACATTGGTAGTTTTTTCCTAAACAAACTTATTTTCGAACACATTGCTTATTTGAAAACCATTTGTTTGCTTTGAAGTCACTTGCTTTAAAAAGCTATGAACTTCAATGGATTTCCTAAAATAAATGTACACGGTTTGTTAGGGGAAAAATACAATCAAGCTTCCAATGTAGCTGTAGCTAGGACCTATCGCGATGCCATTACGAACAACTATTCTTTAATTAAATGATTTAATCGGTATGAGTTTTAAAGATGCTGTTTAAAGCTTTTATCAGTCTGTTTTTTTATGCGTTACGATAACACAGTAACTATTCAAGACGATTTATGTACAGTGTATATTTATTTGTCGATAACAAAGATTGTTTTAGACACTAATGAACAAATCGCTATGACAATGAAGAAATATAGACATATCGATCATACTAATATCCTTATAAAAGATTAACGATTGAATTGGAAACACAAGAATAAAGAAACCTAACCTTAAGCAAATAAGTTATCAGACTTGATATTTTCACTGTTCACATTTATTATAAAATTGTGAACACAATCCTGAACATCTTTTTGGTTACTATTTAAGTAATATAATCGTTTATATACTAATATACTCTTAAAGAAGCGACAATGAATTCCTTTTATCGATCAGTTCAATACAGGCTATAATCATGCTTTAACCCAAGACAATACAAGGTTCCTCGTGAATCCCATGAGATATATAATTACATGTAGTTGTTCTTAAAGAAGCTGAACGCAAAAAGACCTGAACAGAAACACTCACAATGATCCCTTATCCTATTGACAAATCAAATATAACATCTAACAAAACGGTTCAAGTAAATATATATCTTGAAGGTGGGTTAAACAATAAAAGATCAATAAATGAAATATGGACAGGGGAAATAACAACACAAGTTCAATAACAAGGTGAATGATGTAACAAGTCCTCAAATAATGTTTTAATCACAAAGAAATGTATATATTTGTTGAAGAATTAATCAAACTACTTCAGAATTCACACTGCTTCGAATCAATCGACATTGAGGCATTGGAATTTCTTTTTAGCAAAAGAAATGTCTGGCCATTTATAGGCCAGTTAAAATGTTTCAACTTACATTCAGTCGGTGGATTTGATAGACTTGTTATGTTTTTAAATTGGGATAAAAGAACGTCTTCTGAATGGCCGATTAGTTTCACACCAATAATACTGAGAATTGTTTAATCATGATTTTAATTAGTGTTATTTAACTTATTTTTAGTATAATATTTCGCCATGAGTTAATGGTCTATCGCGTGTCTGCAATCATGCAAATTTGTATGTTATATACGATTCGATAATCGTTTGAACAGTTATCTTTTAAGGCATTTTCGGAGATTAAAGCAAATTTCGGAATTTCCGAGATTTTAACAGTATGCACAATAGGCCAAAGTAATATTTGCATTTAATGAACGTTTTTAAAATTGGTAAACCACGGGTTATAAGTCCTTTGTGTGTGCATGTTCATTCGTTTGATAGGATATTTGTCCGTCCTCCCGAGTCGCTTGTGCTTTCCATGTCGTCTTTTTCATCCTATGTCAGCGACCTGTTCAGCACTTTGTTCGAATCCTAGATTTCGATGTGTTTCATACAAGTCTTTTTTATTGACTTAAAATGTTTTCGACATGCGTTATTTATATTAGTCCATTAAGGTGTGTTTACCACCAGCCGTGTCCATTCGTTTGAAAATCCGGATGTTTTGGGATCTAGGTTTAAATCCAATATTGTTCTACAAACGTGATCCATATTGATCTATTGATTCTTTTTTTTCGCCCTGTGTTATTGGTCCATTGCGTGTTCATGTCCATTTGTTTGATTCGACGCTTGCTCCTCGTCCTCCGAGTCGCTTGCGATTTCCATGTCGTCTTTTTCGCCTACTTCCTCCTCGCCAACTGTGAAAGAGGAAAATTTAATTACAATGTATCAGTAACTTAACTACATGTTTAAAAAAAATCATCATGAAATGCTTCACAATACTCATTAATTGTGATTGCCTTGTTGCCTTTTTCACCAATTTCCCTCTCGCCAACTGAACCGGAAATAGGAAATATTTGAATATATCTTTTTAATTTGATTATAAAACCAGAATATATGGAAAATGATTCCTATGCCGTCTTTTCGCCGATTCCCTCCTCGCCAACTGAACGAAAAAGGCTTCCAACCCTTTACGAAGTCCTAACATGCGATTATCATTTGCATGAACTTTTCTAGACTTAACTATTTACTTTCAAAAAGTATACTTACACATTTTGATAATTCCTGTGTTAACTTTAAGACATGTCGTAATTGAAATTATATACTGCTTGTTCTTTTTAGACTCCAGGCTAGAAATGCAGTGTCTTACGTCAAAACCTAGTCTTGCTCCTTCACATTACATCGAATTCATACCAATTCATATACGGACTAACATATGCTGAAACCTATAATGGCACCTGATTTCGTTTGGGGTAGGGGATGTATGAAAGATGGTAGCCTCTATCTCGACATCATTTCTTTAACTTTATATATAAAAATGTATATAGACTTACCTGGTCCGCCTAGTTCTTGCAGTAGTTCGTTAACATGCGCCGCTAATTGTACATCGTCACACTTGATTTTCTTTGCGATCTATCATAATGGACGCGTATACATATTATTGATAGTGACCATTTTAATGATTTATATGAAAATCTATATTCAACTGCTTACCTGTTATTTAAACTTTTTTAAAAGATCAATTGAGAAACTGGTATGATTGTGTATTATATTACTTTAAAAAACAAACATTTATATATAATTTCGTATTAACCGAGCGTAGTGTGAATATAGAAAGGGCTTTCAATGTTTTGTTTTCTACAAATTTTTGCTCGTTGTTTGAAACAAAACAGTATTAGGGGTATTTGAAAATGTCTTCTAGGTCTCAAGATGTTTCATATGACCCTGTTAATGCATATGGTGCAATGTAGAAATGAAAAAAATCCTTACTTTACCTTTTGTGCTTTTCCTAAGTAGTACCGGGCATTGTTCTTGTAATCTTCGCCTTGCATGTAATTCACCCATCCAAGCAGGTACCAAGTCTGTGAAACAAAATAATGTTGCATTATTAGTTTTATAAAATCTATAACATTAAGCAATGGTATTTAGTGATTGATTTGAAGGTTTGTACCTTTTAAATATCAGAACAGAATGCTCATGTTCTTTTGCTTTCGGAATTAATGTGATAGTGTTACTGTAATACGTACATCTTGTCTCATATTTTTCCATATAAACCAAAAACACAGATAAGAGAAAAATAAGAATCATGGCATCTTGATTGGCTGGACAAGGGGTTCAGTCAAACACCATCATTCCACATATTTTGAATATTTAGAGGGGATTCATCAAATGGAATTTGTCAGACCCCAATTCCAATTAAATGCTATAAAATGGCTTACCTCAACCACTTCGTCCTCCTCGTCTAAGAGCAGCTCTAAAATATCACTTGCCGTCTGAAGAAAAACATAAAATTACGAATTCTAGTGCATATTCCACAAATATCAGGACATTTAATTCATGTGAGCTTATTAAAAAGTGATTAAGAGTAATCAACTATTTGCTGATACGAGACTAAAGCATGCTAGTATTTCAATAAAAATCTTGACAAATAAAATCCTTTTTAAATTTTTGGTGCATACCTTGATTTTTTTTCCTAGATATATCCATTTTCAGTTTAACCAGTATTTACCCAAAATAGTGTGTAAAACAAACCGTCACATTTTCTTCAATATCACTATGGCCGTACCTCATACTGCTCTAGTTCCACTAACAACTTGGTGGCATTGATTCTGGCCGGGTATGACAGCGGACATAATGAAACGGGGTTGTCGGCGGACAGTGGCCCAGCTTCATCCGCTTTTTCTGCTTCGCTTCTCTCTTTCCATTGTGGTAACCAAAGGGCTAGGCCCTTTTGCATTTCTTCCAGTGCTTTCTAGAAATTAAATAAAACAACATTTTGATCGAATTTAGATGTTGTAAGGGCTCAATGTAACGCATATCAAGTGAACAATAGGATGTCCATGAATCTTAATATATATATATATTTGCATATGTATTGCCAAAAAGGAATTGTGTTGATTAAATCTGCAATTCAAATTATGCAAATAATGAAACGGGGTTATCTGCGGACAGTGGCCCAGCTTCATCCGATTTCTCTGCTTCACTTCTCTCTTTCCATTGCGGTAACCATAGAGCTAGGCCCTTTTGCATTTCTTCCAGTGCTTTCTATAAAATTAAATACACAATTTTTGTTCTAATTTAGATATTAGGGTTTAAAGTTACTTAATTCCAGTGAACAATCGGGTGTCCCGATATCCAAATATATGCCGATGTATTACCAAACTTGGTTGTTTATTGAATTTCAATTAAAATCATGTAAATTATGAAACAGGGTTGTCAGTGGACACATAAACTTTAATTTTTAGCTACTTGCAGAAGTTGACAAAACCAAGCACCCATCATGACAATCTTTTGAGATTACATCCAAAAGGAACTTTTCAAATTAGCGCCTTGAAATTTGAATAAATGAAGAACTCAAAATTAAATCAATTAAGTAACAGTTAATACAACTGTCTAATTGCTTAGAGAGCGACACTGGCGTTCAAGTAATACAATTTAGGAATTCCATAAAATACACATACACATTCTACATTTTCGATACATGTATTAAATATACCATATTTGGCTATTTACCTGTTGCTCCTGCTTGGAAAGCCAGTAACTGCAATACAAATGATGCGCATCAGGATTCTCCGGACATGACGTCACTGCCTCGTCCAGGCACTCTTTGCAGCGAGCCTCGGCATCGTCGCCAAAACTGGAAAATATCGAAAAAAAAAAATAATATTGTTATTTTAAATCAACGACTTGTTTTGTGTCATCCACAGAAAAAAAAACTGCAACCAGTTACTGTCCTAACCGATCATCATCGCAAAAATGGCGATTGTTTAAGTCAAAATCTAGACAGTCATTTCACAGTGTAAAAACCCGTGATTACGAAGTGTATTTAGAAAAATAGATATAGCCTACAACATGAGAAAACATATATTCTTAATACAATGTTCATAAATATATATTTCAGTTTTTTATCAAGCTCGATCTTTTGCAATTCGATGCATGGCTCTGGTATAACTATTTCCTGGTTAATGGTGTCATTATACCGAATATGCTGAAATCACTTACCATTCGTCTGTCAGATAGATCTCTGCAACCGAGCAGTAGGCACTGCTCACATCCATCGAAGTCACGCTTGGTTGTGGTTGCTCATCGGACGAAGAAGCAGAAGCGGCCATACTTTCTGCCTAAACGAATACAAGAATACATAAGGACAATGAGACAGCTTACGCTTTTGCAAACTAAAACATAGTTTATTTTCTATAGAGTTGAAGGACTATATGAAGAAAAATGCTTTAAAGTCATAAATACTGCGAGAGCAAATATATTTTTTTCTGAATTCAAAAGTGACTGAAACATATCAAAATTCGGCAGTCCAAATGAGTAATGATGTTACCCCGAAACATGAGTGGATATCCCTCAAATATTTTAAATAACGAACAATGCGTTTGTCTAGATTAGTATTTGAGTTTGAATTGCATATATTTGCATTTGATAATATATTCTTTAAACAAACATGTAATCTAAATACGCATTATGTCCATCCTACCTGTGCAGTCATATCCACCATGTATTTCTTCATCAATTCAATGCCCTTCATGAAATACGTGACGGCATCGGCCCCTGTGTGTATCTGGCCCATGTACATGTACTTCTCGTGCCCACTATCAGGCGACAGCTTAATGGCTTTGTTAAATATCTGAATAGTAATGTTAAGTTCATTGGCTGATCTGAGGTGGTATTGCAACCTTTTCCTTCTCCTTATAATTAATACTATTACTTCTAAAATTAGATCTCGATTTGTGACCTAAAACATCATGTTCTCTTATGATTTAGTGACTACAAATGGCTATGCTAAATAACTGCAGGCAGTTATGTTAAGTTAATTGACTGATCTGAGATGGTGTGGTTTTTTAAATAATTTTGCATCATTTTGTTTCATTATGTTATTTATACTTTAATCTCACAACAATTGTGTGAGAAAATAGTTTCTGTTAGAAAAATATGTTTCAAAAATCAAAATAAAAATACATTCTTTGGCAGAACGTGATTGCAAAATATAACGGCTATTGTTATCACTCCTTGAGTTAAAAAAAAGGCTTGAAATAAAGTGATACAGATTTAGCCTGTAAACTGCGACAACTCTGCTTATATACATAATATCAATATAAGCACATATAAGCACTAGATATAAGGATACAGATTTCGCCTCTTCCAACATTCCTAGCTCCAAGTGCAAGATACCGCACATCTGTAGACCTCGCAAGCTGTTAGGTTCTTGCTCTAGCGCACGTTTACAGAACGTCTCCGCAAGGGCATATTGAAATGTATCTATTAACTCCTCGGCCTGGAAAATACAAAATATCGGATTTTATGTATGCTGATTTGGTAATGCAATTAAATACTGCAGTGCTAAGTTTCTTTCGAATAAAATATTGATTTCGGATAGGCTTTTGAAAATGCTCAAAACGTGAACTTATTACAAATAATCACGACATTATGAAAACGCCAATTAAAACATATGCATCAGAGATGCAAAGCCCCCAGCCTAGGCCAAACAGTCTTTAACACGAATATTTGTGAGTGGAAATAAGCCAGTCGAAAGAAATATTTTTCCCACAACGTCTTCCTCACAACGTCTTTTTCACAACGTCTTTTTCACAACGTCCTTCTCACAACGTCTATCTCAAAACATCGTGTTCACACCGATGCCCCCAACATATTCTTCCACAACGTCACGATATACGCGCTATCTTCTCTATGCTCTATGCTCTGACCGTAGTACAAACACCCCCAAAATATCTCAAATTAGTCTATGCTCAGACCCCCGTAATTTCGACATTTTTTGGTCGATCAAACTGAAACCTTGACGTTGCACATCTACAATATATATTCTTTTACTATGTGAAGTTTCAGAACCCTAGGACAAAGGTTTCATACCAAAGTGCCGCGGACAAACTGCTGTATAAATATCCCAAAATATCTCAAATTCGTCTAAGTTCAGACCCACGTAATTTCAATATTTTTGGGTCGATCAAACTGAAACCTCGACGTTGCACATCTACAATATATATTCGCTCACTGTGTGAAGTTTCAAAACCCTAGGACAAAGGCTTCATACCAAAGTGCTGCGGACAAACTGCTGTATAATTATACCAAAATATCTCAAATTCGTCTGAGTTCAGACCCCCGTCATTTCGACATTTTTTGATCGATCAAACTGAAACCTCGACGTTGCACATCTACAATATATATTCTTTCACTGTGTGAAGTTTCAGAACCCTCGGCCAAAAGGCTTCATACCAAAGTGCTGCGGACAAACTACTGATTATCAAATGTTAACAGAAGGACGGACAGACAGACGGACAAATGCACAGACGGACAGATGGACTGGGGGATAGCAATAGCCCTCAGTCAAATTGGTTGGCTGGGGGCTAAAAATGATATATTACCAGTCTCTATGCACACTTATGCACATGGAAATTTTCATTGACATAGGACCACCTAACGTGAAAGCCATTAAACAACCGATTGGTTTATAAGTTGCAACTATTCGTACCTTATCAAGTAGCTGTTCAGGGGTGTACGCGTTGGTCTGCTTCTTCGCAAGATCGCTACTGCTATTCGCCGCTGAAATGATTAATTAACTTAATTTTAAGTTAACGCAGATGCAAACTTGAGATTTAGTTACAAAAAAATACCTAGAAACAACCGAGTTAATCTGTTATTCACAAATGATTTACGTATGGACATGAGTTAATGTTAAAGCGAACCCCTTTTCACCAGAGATATACCGACAGGAATGTTGACTATGTTATAGTTCCCAATTCATACCAACGCAGTTGCGGATACCGAACGCTTTCAATTCAAATTAGAAATCCTTCGTTTGGGTCTATAACCAAGTCTCTATGACATTCTCTTCAAAAGTTGTAGCCCGTACAAGCACAAAGTTCGAAAAACCGCTTTTTCGGCAATTTTGGGCCTTCGCCACAGGAAGTTGGCCAAATTTGGGCGAAAATGTCAAAAGGCACATTTAAACGCCTAGACTTTTGATTTGAGCCTATAACCAAGTCTCTATGACCTTCTGTTCAAAAGTTGTAGCCCTTACAAGCACATATTTCGAAAAACCGCTTTTTTGGCGATTTTGATAATTTCGCCAACGGAAGTTGGCCAAATTTGGCCAAAACTTTCAAAAGGCACATCTACACGCCTAGACCTTTCATTTGAGCCTATAACTAAGTCTCTACGACCTTCTGTTCAAAAGTTGTAGCCCGTACAAGCACAAGTTTCGAAAACCGCTTTTTCGAAAATTTTGGCCAATTTCGCCACAGGAAATTGGCCAAATTTGGCCGAAAGTATCAAAAGGCACATCTTTACGCCTAAACCTTTCATTTGAGCCTATAACCAAGTCTCTATGACCTTCTGTTCAAACGTTGTAGCCCTTACAAGCACAAGTTTCGAAAACCGCTTTTTCGACAATTTCGACAATTTCGCCGCTGGAAATTGGCCAAATTTGGCCAAAACTGTCAAAAGGCACATCTACACGCCTAGACATTTCATTCGAGCCTATAACCAAGTCTCTATGACCTCCCGTTCAAAAGTTCTAGCCCGTACAAGAAAGCGATGACAGACGGACAGACAGACGGACGGACGGACACCCCAACTCTATAGGCCCCCAACTTTGGGGTTGGGGCCTAAAAAAGGCAATCATTTACATTGCGTACAAGGAAGTATTTGTGAAACACGATAAGGCCCCAACCGCCCCCAAACTCGAAGGGGTATAGTTGCAGATTTTAAATATATCTTATTTGAAAACCGCTATTTTGGGCTATTTTGGCCAATTTTCCAACTTCCGGTCGGGTGTTTTTGACCGAAATGGTCAAAAGGCATATCTACGGACCAAGACCTTTTATTTGAGCCTATAACTAAGTCTCTATGACCTTCCGTTCCAATGTTCTAGCCCGTACAAACTCAAGTCTTGAAAACCGCTATTTTGGGCTATTTTGGCCAATTTGACCACTTCCGGTCGGGTGTTTTTGACCGAAATGGTCAAAAGGCACATCTACGGACCAAGACCTTTTATTTGAGCCTATAACTAAGTTTCTATGACCTTCCGTTCAAATTTTCTAGCCCGTACAAGCTCAAGTCTTGAAAAAAACCGCTATTTTGGGCTATTTTGGCCAATTTGAACACTTCCGGTAG
>LQRL01155014.1:0-11813 GCA_001703475.1 Hydroides elegans
ATTTTCATGAATAATTTAATGCAATTACCTCTTCATTTTCACATACAAAATTACTAAGAATAAAGTGGAAACAGCGGCAAACATTGTGCCGTGGTAAAATAATGTATATTGTGTCCGTTCGACTTCTTCAACAGACAGCAAATACTGCAAGCACTCCAAAAGGACAGTAGAGCCAGAAGCTACCCCAAACGCGAAAGGAGCAAAGATATAAAATGGTGTCCTCTGTCGATGTCGATGATAAATTAGCCTAACGGCAACCAAGGGAGAGAACAATATGCAATTGCAAGGTTTGTTGGTCGGTTTCCAATCTTTGACGTTGTAATATACGAAGCAGATATATCTGAACATAATCAAACAAACACACAACACGCCCATCAGTTCAACTAGTGCCATGAGCAGGGACACAACGTCTGAAAAATATACATGATGAAATATTAATCAAATTAACGATTTGTAAAATAAAAACAGATAAGATAAGCATATTAAAACACATATATTAAAATGGTTTGATAGCATGACTTACCCGAATTGTCCCTAATGTGTACTTTTAATAACAAATAATATTTGATATTTGGTTTTCAAATTATGGTTATAGTATATTCAAAACCAACTGCACATAACAGACAAGTAATCACGCCAATCTTACCTTTACGGGGCGAAGCCTCTAAATATGAAGATGATATGAATGAAGATGTTATATTAAAACACTCGTCGAAGAAATAAGTTCGTGTTACATTCGAAATATCTGAAACTGTTTTTTACATTAGAGAATGCAGTTAGTAAAAAGTGTTATAAATTACATATAACAACTACTAAGAAAGTGGTAATTACTTATAATAACAGCAATGACTGAATATTATTCAAATTGTGTGTATGAGATTTAAAATAAACTTACAATATTTGTGCTACATTATATTAAAGGAGAAATGAGTTCGTGTTACATTCAAAATATCTGAAACGTTTTTTTTTAGATAAGAGAATGCATTTAGCCAAAGTGTTATAAATTAACTATGAACCCTACTTAGCAAATAGTTATCATTCATATTAACAATAGTGACTTAATAACATTCAAATAATTGACGAGCCTTTTTTCGAAAATTTTGGGGTTTACTCTAAGAACTAGTTTTGCAACCAGGGCTATGTTATGCATATTGATATATTTTTTTACATTGGTGTAAAATATTTAATTTTTGGCATTTCTATATGAATCTCACCAGAAAATGGCAAAAGAAAGTCAGTCAACGTCAACTGATTTCCACAAGATTGTGAAACATTGTATATAATGACTAACTTTGTGACGTTAGTAGCAACAGATATGTCTATATTTGTGTTGTTGATGATAACAGTGTATTCCGAATCATTTGTAAAAATCATCATCCTGATAGCGGTTTCATTGCATACATACACGCGATTACCATTTTCTACATAATAATCTGGAGCGTCATAAAACATTTCCCATTCTTTCGATGTGGTTCCGAGTGGTTTGTTTGTTTTACATGTTGATGCATTTCCGAATTGCACATCCTGATACGAACGTATTTGAACCAACCAGAATATGGTATAAGATGTGGTAGCCTGCAGTGGGTAATGGGATCAGTCAAAAAGAAACACTGATTGTATTTCTTTTGAACTGGTGGGCAGGGCTCATCATATTTCCATGTGCCTTTAACAATAAGTAAATAGTATAAATTAAGTAAACTGATGAACTCAAATTCATAATAAAAAATACAACTTATTTTCGTAATTAAAACAGAGCTCTTAACTTTTGTATAAGCACATTAATATTGTATATGTTTAGCCATTGAACAAAACTATAAACAACATTAAACAAAACATCGAGGTAGTCTTACTTGCTAAGACATCTGTCAATAAAACAGTGATATACATCAATATTGTATCCTGAATTTTCATCGTCTTTATTTGAGCCTATATTTTTGTTTTGAATAAATGTTTAGCGATATTACAAAGAACAAATATTTACAGAACACCCAAACGTAGTTCAAGAGCTCAAAAAATATGATTATAAATACTTTCTCTGAAATATATAAATAGTTTCAGGGTTTTTCCAAATGCAATCCAATCCAGCTTGATTACAAAATTAACATTTTGTGTGATTTGTGCTTTACATATTCCGCCACCGATTCAATTATCTAGCGTTTATTTTGATATGATATTTGATGATATTTGTCATTGAGAAATATATGATTAAACTGTCATAATATTGTTTCGAATCAACAAACAATATTTTCAAATCTACTATTCTTTATAAAATATTCGATTTTAACCAGTTAAAAATATATATTTCGTTTATTTGATACATATATATATATTTATTTATATATATATCCCAAATTAATTCGTGTATATTCTAAACGTTTGCAAACGATATCCTTTCTTTTTATTAATAGTTTGTGAATATTTTATACATGTGTGTTGAAATAACATCACCTCCAGGATGTAGTTCAATGTAAATCTGTCATTTCAGATTGAGTTATGGGAAACAGGTTGCTAAGTTGCTAAATATAGTAAGATTTTGACAATTTTGACGGCTGCAACAACATGTGTTTTCTCTCTCTCTCAGCTCTTATAAAAACCTAATACATAGCAGGTTTAGTGCACAAGCATACTTAGTGCAAATCCACGTTATTGAGCTACTTTATGTATACACGTGCAAGAGTGCAAGAGTTCACCGAAAATGCTTATCAACGCATGTGTCTGCCTTTAAAGCAAAACTGTAAAAACTGCATTGTGTATAAATATGTCGTCTGCACTACACTTATAGATTTTCGGCACCAAGTTCAGTAACATTTAAAGCCACTGCTTTTTATATAACACTAACCGTTTTAGGCAATGAGTCATGCAAATATAAATGAATTGTCAATTAAACCTAGAATCTAAACACAGCTGTTATTTTGCCGTCATTTTCATCATCATTTATGTTGGAGATGTATGATGATAAAATATTAAAGGGTCAAATGATTCTATATCAAAATTATAGATTTATAGATTTT
Source organism: Hydroides elegans (assembly GCA_001703475.1). Lineage (NCBI taxonomy): Eukaryota > Metazoa > Annelida > Polychaeta > Sabellida > Serpulidae > Hydroides > Hydroides elegans. Next base: position 3,012 of record LQRL01155014.1, read on the forward strand.
TTCATAGACATGGGTTGATAACATAGATTAATGCAATGTTTCATCACAATGAAAATTGTATAACATGATTTGTTCTGTTGAAGGTTTTTATAGCTATATTGACCTAACGACAAGCATATATAGTATTGTATTGGTAATCACCAAGTTGGTTTTGACAGCTAGGGTCACGCTTATTGGTTTATACCAAATGCAATTAGCTCAGCTTTTTTCTAGAGAAATGATAATTGCTTTATAAAAGGTAGTTGATTGAGATCATTGGTTTCTTTTTCGAAACAAACATGCCACATGTTCTATCTAGAACATGCTTCGTCACGTTGTTACAGTCATTGAAGTGCTTAATTTCAAAGAATAAAACCATCACGACTAAACAAAACCATGTGTACATTACCAAGCTTATTATCATGTAATAGAAAATATACTGCAGTTTTATACGATTATTTATATTGGATGTACAGCTTCATGTGATCATCACTTACCAAGCATCAATGTTAAGCATTATACAGACGAATATTCGGCAATAATAAAATACAGTATACTCAAACATGTAGATGATTATGACAAGCTAGTAGCTTGACACTTCTTTAACATAGATATTGCAAAACAAGTAATTGATTATATCAGGCACTAATGTACAACACTGGATGAAATCACTCATTATTGCATTTCTTGAATTTGTTTTTATAAAGAAATCATAAGGATTGGTGTAGGGATTTCCAAACTCCGTATTTTTCCTGCTCTAGCCTTTGAGCGTGTCGTTGCATTTACATGCGCATATTGCGCACTTTTTTACGCATGGTGTTTTAAATGTTTGATAATATACGCAATAAAAAGACAATTTGTAACATGAACCAACTTTATTCACATCAAAAATAACTTTTCATTTTGCAAACTTAACCGGACTATTCATCTTCACAATGTCTAGACATATATAACAAGAGCGTGATTCGGTGCGAAGAAGGAGAAAATCAATGTGAATGAACAGTAAAGTAACACAAATAGATATTTAATAACAATGAAATGAAATGTGTTTAACAATAAAACAATAATGGATATACATACTTTCTGATTAATGTTTAAGAATCGTCTATACATAAGGTATGTTTTAACCTTTTATTTTATGAAAAATAATCGACCAATTGAAGACATACAAAAGCACATTTTGTAGCCAGTTCTTAAGCACTTCATGAAATTGCACATGTACATGTATATTTTATTTGTACAATTGTTATTCCACAAATTATATACTACACAGAAAAAGTAACGGAACAACAATAAACAGTTAATAATAAAAATCTTAGCATATACATATTATATCAAGTATAATATATCTAATGTATCAAACAATGTTTATCATTTTTACAGATTGCAGTTGTTTCGCCTTAGATGACGAAAATGCTGCTTTCTTATAATCATCAGAATATGATCTTAGAATCAATGGATACAACAATGTGAAATTAGTTTGTGAAATAAATTATTGATAAATGAAATAATCAGGATATGATACAAATCATAATAATCAGAACAATACGCAGTGAATTTTAGAGATCGACATCTACTTGAGTACAGTTTTCCTCATCAACTCATTTGGTTTCTGTGATTGGGTAAAAAATATTGAGACTGCAATTTTTCAATGTGGAACGTTGCAAAAGTGCGGTAATTTGATTTTGCGTCATTTTAAAATGATTTTCAATCACATTCGCACCATCTGTATTTGCTGATAGTGACTGAAAAGAAGGGAACGAGTTGACTTGTTTTTGCAACGGGGCTTTCTTTAGCTATTATATTTCTTGGTTTGGTAGGGACTTGGCCATGTTTGGGGATATTGAGGGAAGGGTTCAAAATATTATCATTCATTCTTTTTATTTGAGCCAGACTAGCTGAGGCATAATAACGAATACTTTGCTCATTTTCATGACCACTTAAGTTTTTGATCAAAGTGGGGGGGGGGGGCGCATTCCAGCCTGGCGATTTGTGATTGAGGTTTTGCGTGCAGTGGGGTTGGCAAATTTACCATTTATTCCAGCTTCTGGGGACATTTTTTTCATAAATACGTCTAATGCGTTTATGCCAATGGGACCACATTAACACCACATCTTTGCGATTTGATGGGTCTACAATCAAATGGTTAATCGCCAAATAGTAAGGACTGTCACTTTGATACATTTTCTCGGGTCTACAATCCCTATAAATTTCATGAAGTCTTACAGGACATCTTTTTGGGTTGTAACTGTTTTCATAGGCCCTGGGAGGTGAATCGCGTGAGGCACCATTTTGTCCCTGGCGTGTCTTGGTTGTACGTTCTCTAAACTGTAAACATCGTCCGTACTCGTCTTCGGCTAGAGTGATATCACCCCGTCCATCGAAGCTGTCGTGCCTCTTGGTTTCCTATATGTCCTGTGCACAAATATAACAACAAACATGCAAATGAAGTAAACAAATTACTCAAAGAATACTTTGTTAGAAATATGGTTAGACATATTGTTATGATAATAGTTTTATGGAAAATTATTTATATAATTTTGATATCGTGGTTTATGTTAAATAGCATATAAAATATAGTTTTAGCATTCTAAAACATCTAATTACTTATAAATTTAAACGAAACAAACCTAATTGCCCATCAATTTAGTGGTTAAATACCACAGGGCTCGATGGAGTGGTTACGGAGCGTGTGAACCAATCGTCCTTTTCTACCAACGTTGATATTCCTCATCTGGTTCAAGGCATCAGTTAGAAATGCGCGATTTTCATGAGCTTCGGACTAAAGGTATTTTCTTTTAGATTCCAGTACTTTTCGGGAGAATGGAAAGGCGTTATCCTTGGTTATAGAGTATTGATATCCAATGTCTGATACATGTCTTTCAATGCTTCTAAAACATGCCTAATTGCGAAAAAATACATAATAGAGGATGTGACGATATATTTAATTATGATATCAAATGATATTCATTTAGTTCACAAATATCATGTTATTTGTAAATGACATTACATTTCATATTATGCATATTTCTATTTCGAAATCTCTCAGATTGTCCTCAGCTATATTGAATTTAGTGTTTTCCTTAATACTCTGATCGTGTTTACTTGGGGATTTGGGGTGGTTTGCTCGTGTTCACTTGGCGGTTTTAGGTGGTTTAGATATTTTCAACATTATCAGGAGTTCCCATTTCATGTTTTATTGAGTTTATATCAGTGTTCGCCTGAGTTTATATCAGTGTTCGCCTGAAACGTATGGTAATTCAATTTGGATATCGGTAGGGTCAATAGTTAACAAAAGGTCATTTACGTCATCACTATTGAATAATAACTTTTCTTCACCAAAAGCCATATTGACAATGCCTAAATCAAAGCTGGGAAAATCCATTATATTGAAAACAAAGGTTTGATATTGTTTACTTTCGATAGCAGACGAAAGATTAAAACACTAATATTGTTATACAATAAAAATAAAAGTGTCTTCGCCTTCGGTCCCTTCGGGGCGGCCCCTCGGGGTAATTTTTTTCCGGTATTTTTAAGAAAACAAAAAAATATTATCATAGTATTTAAACATGTAATTAAACATATAGTTGGTGCTCAGGGAACTTCATTCCTGACAAAGGCTACTAGGTCACAATCAGCCATGATTTTATGTCAGATATTGCGCGTTTACAAACAACAAAGATAACGTTATCATTTATACTTCTCCTGGAAAATACTTTTATTGTATAACTAGGAAACAATGTGTTTTTATCCTACATAACGACACCGAATCGATTACACGAGATCTATGCGCACAAGATCAATTATTAATGCACTCGATTTTTGCGCAGATACACCTCAGAACCGGCATGACATTTTCCTTGGATCATGTAAGGTGGAAGATACTCAAACGGCTTACAGTCTTGATCGCGGAGGAGGGCATATTCCTCTTTTCGACATGTGATCGACGTGTCCAAGTTCGGATATGCTCGGAAGAATGCTACATTGAGAGTTACATAATCCAATTTGAGTAATACGGATGGAAACAAGTCACGGTGAGGGCTGGTATATTCCATTGATAATGTGATATAGCGGGTATATGGTTCTTAGCCGATCGGTGAATTGGCTGAATCACAAATTGACTGGCTGGATCTTTAGATCGGCTTAAATATTTGAGACATATAGAGACACGATTCTTATCACACACCGGCTGAAATGAATATAAAACACATTTAGTCAGCTTAGGAGAATAAAAATGCATCAGCTTACTCTAATCAAGATTGAAACACGACGGAAATGGTCCTGATTTCTGTCCCTGAGCTAGAAAATAGGAACAATATGTTACAATTGATGAGGCAATATGTTATATTGTATCTGTGTTACGTGAGACAGGATCAACAAGCAGAGGATAATAGAACGAATATGAAACATGAAGATTTTGCTTCTCGGTTCATGGTTTGAGATGAAGTGAGTGTACGCGAGAATACTGCCATGTGTTTATCGTGTTTTATCATTATAATGTAAAAATGAGTTCAAATACTTATATTCAAAAAGTGCTAAGCCTTATCGTGAGGAAATATGTTCCGCGTTTGTTTCTTGGATAGTTGAAACACAATATGATGTTCTCCGAAAGCGTATCTCCGCATACGCTAAGACTGAAGCCACTTTATTATGACGACGCCAGTATAAAGTATGTTACCCCAGAAGAGTTGAGGTCTATGTCACCTGATGCCTATCCCATAAATAATAGTAACTGGGGCATCTTGAAAAGGTATTTACGGACGAAATTCACATGGACCCTAGCTGGTCTCAAGCATTCCCTTAAACTGGTTTGGCACTACCTGTTCAATTATGTGAAAAGGCTATCTGCAATACTATAGAGCGGAACACTATAGTACGAAACACTATATACTGATATATTATAGACGTGGATCCCCCATCAAACATATGTGAAATTATGAAGCCTGTATGTTGTATAGCTTTCTATATTTTATTGCAAAAATTTAAAAGTGTAAGACAATCAACTGAACACCTTCTTCAATTGTTTATATTGATCAGAATTAATCATATATCACCGATGATTAAATGGTCATTGGTAATTATATGTATTTATATTGACAGAAAGTGTGCAATGGGCCTGAAACATCAATGGTTTAAGCTTTGTTACTTATTCTAAAAGGATGGAATTTTGGACCTCATTCGTCTAGTACCATTTGTAGTTTTGTTTTAGCATAGTGACTTGGAAATAACCGATATCCGCATACAGCTTTGGATGGACTAAGAATTGCAAAAAGGTTCCTTAGTTATATATAAGTGTTCGCCTATTCCACTTGATTCGTCGGAAAACGAAAACAACGAAAACGAAAACAACTGCAACGAAAGCAACTGACTTAATCATGTATCTTAAATAAAATACAATCGCTTCTTTTAATATTCCAAAGAGCCGTTAAAATAGATGTTTTAGTACACGACACGTTCAGCTTATCTTTGTGCTATAAAAACTTATTTCACTATTGCGGTGATGTTAGAGGTGTTTTACTAATGTGTAATGTATGAACTAATTATTATGTCTCCTGGCTATTTGATAAAAGGGAGACTGTATCGACCGAATATATAAGGTTGCATTGCATAGAACAGAAGCTGATTTATTTGTATATTGCCGTTTTACTTTGATCTCAGCCAATATCAATATTGACTAAGCCTTTCATTCAAAATGCATGCGTGAATTACAACAATTCAAAAGAAATCAAACTATAATTAATTTATAATTATTGGCTTCTTAATCGGCCTGCAAATAAAGCAGGGTTGTGTTGTCTTAAAGGAAAGACTGCAAAGCAAATGTTGTTCTGGATGCAACAATATATATGATAATATATAAAAATTACATAACTGCTCACATGGATGTTCATGTTCACAGCTAGTTATTGTTTATGTATAACATTGATGTACAACAGAAGATAAAATCACATGATGTCAAAGTCATCAAAGAAAGCAAACACATCCATAGTTACGATAAGCAGAGCAAAACATGTATTGTACTTAATTATGCCCTCAGATTAAATATATGTTAGCCATCATTAACTTATGTCAATATAATCAGACAAATATACTTTTAAAACGATATATTTTCGATTAAAAGATAAGAAGCCAAAACAAACAATATATTCAAACAAATATACTTTTAAAACGATATTTTACATTTCAATTTTTTCAACCGTTGGATTGAAAACACTAATTATTGTTTCAATTCACGTAATCCACGTTATCCAACCGATCGAAGCTATTTCTCTTCAACATTCATTGTTTATCTCTACTTTTCTTAATCAATCATAAGTCATGCATGATCTTGTATTATCAAACACATTTTTCTCACTACTTATCCTCTTTTCAATGTATGTTGAGCTCCTGTCAATATCGTAGTCATCGTTTATACCGGGCTTTGAATAAAAACATCCATTTCGGATGTAGAAGCACTTTGTTGCTCTGTGCTCTATTTGTCGGTTCTGTATTGTTGAAAAGCTGCTGTAGATTTAGCCTTCTTATTGAGACGAAACAGTATTTGGTCTATGACAAGAAGCATGACGTTTTGCTTGCGACAACAAATGAGGTTTACATGATCCCATCGCCTTCCACAGCTGAAAAGGGTTTTTCGAAAAGGCGTTTTTTCGATGAAGACCTTATGTTCTAGAAAGAAGTTGGGTATTTCTCGATTTTTCTTTTTGTTATGAACCATCGCATGGTCGCATATAGTGCTATCGCCCAATCGACAAATTGTTGTTCATGGTCATTTTGTTGGAAGTTGCGAAGCCAAAACAAACACGTCTTGAGCTGGTATGATGGAACGAGATCTTCAATGTTATGACATACTCCGAGTTTTATAAGCTTTGGGATAACTGGCGAAAGAACGACAGTTTTTCGCATTCTTTTTGCCAGTTTGTATCTAAGGTGAATAGCACTAGGCATGTCCTTGATTAGATTATTTTCCCATTTTGAAAGCGAAAGAGTACACTTTGCTTTTGCAAACTCACTTTTAATTGATATATAATGATTTGAGTCTTTTGCGGAATCCTGTTCAACTAGTTGAACAATCGGTATTTTGTCAGTTATTGGAAAAACAGGTACAATATCAATGCTGATATTGAGATTGGGGTATCACACACCGTGCCAAACTAAACGCATACATAAATACGATCTCCTATATAGAATCCTAAGGAGTCTATGGTATAACCTCAATCTTTACACTTTTCTTGAATATAGATCATTTTTTAATTGAACGCGTTTCGTAAAAGTATATGGAATTTTTCATTTTTATACTCGTTCTCAATCACAAAGGACTTGAAAATATGATTGTTGACTATCTCATATTTTACATAAAAATTGCTTACATTTTACTAAGCGTTCAAAATTGAGTTTGTTATAAGATATATCGACATACTTCGATAAATAAGTGAAACATAACTGAAAGTCATATTCGTGTGAAGTACATCTTGTGCCCTCGGCCCAACTTCCAACTAGCTGGGGTATACACTTCAGAATAGTCATGCCTTGTTGATCGTCTCCATATTTTCGTCTTAAATGTTATTATATATTTCCATTACACCCTCAACAGTGCGCTTAATATCGATGGATTCGTCTAGAGGCGTACACAAAACTACCTCAAGAATGTTGTTCAACGCATCAGCTGTCAACTTTGGATATGTCGTACAACTTGGATTTATAACTGATTCTTTTGTATCATCTTCTTTTGGTGTTCCTTAATCAATGGTGTAAGACAATGTACTTTCTGTCGACATTTCTTGTTCAAAACAAGCGGACGCCCTCTCCTGGCTAGTTTCAGAGTCAGTTGAAGTCATTCTTTCACAAGAAACATTGTACTCTCTTTCTTATGGTGGTTCTTCATCATTGTTTATTGATGTATTACCGATATCTGAAATTGCTTCAATATGTCTTATGATACCTTTTTGTCTTATGAAGTTAATGATATTTTTTGCCATCCCTCTTTTGAAGTTGGATACCTAAGATATTCTTTATATGATTTTAGTAATTCGACATCTTTATTCGCGGTAAGTAGATCCCACATCTTGTCAATCTCAATCATCACATCATAAGAGCAATTACAATTCACTGCTTTTAAAAGCATGACTTTAACATATTATTTTTCAATTTGAATCAATCCGCAATCTACTCAGAGGATGCAACATTGCTACATTTTTATTTTGAATGACCATCGTAAAGTAATTATTTGTTTAAAAGTGATCAAGATGGCATGTTTAATGTTAGCATGAAATTAGGAATAAAGTTGTTATTCTTTTGTTTTCGAGTACATATATTATTATCACTAAAAACGGATCTTACTCGATGTTCAAGGGAGGTCATTTTTGAAGCACGTTTTGAAACATGGGGAGGATAGACTTGCTCAGAATCAGCATCGAAAGGGCCTGGGTAACGTTCGTTTGAATAATTATGTCACCTCGCATGTCACTCTACTCTAGGAATAAAAAACTTATTACACAGATATTTCCTGTGGTTTATACAGATATTTCCTGTGGTTTACTATTTCTGAGCAAATGCAGAGAGGCGAATTTCAGCAAAAATAAATATTCACCGAAATAAATTGCTTGTTGCATCGGTAAGATTGTGGTCATGAAGCTAATTGTTTTAACAACTTCTTTTAACCTAAACTAAACTTATTTCAGGTCACAATTGCGTGTGTTCTACGTAAATATAATAAGTAAATAATCTTAATATAAGTAATTTAATAATATTTGACCAACGATAATAGCATATTGTTAACATTTATCGAATGTCTCTACTATGATATTTTCTTATCACAAAGCTCTCGAG
>LQRL01155018.1:336-11194 GCA_001703475.1 Hydroides elegans
CAAGATTGAAGATGATTTTGGGTAAGTTATACGAAATTATATTTTGAAGGCATTTCAAACATTTGAGGTGGTTCAGAAAGATACCTGGTATATGTTAATGTAACTCAACACTCTTCTTCCAAACTAAATTTATCAAATGTGTAATTTGAGTTATACATAGGGAGTGTTTTTCAACTCACAATTAAATTCATATATTGTTTTACTAATCATGTATATATTTCATTTAATATGCCGTAAAATGTTTACAATTATTGAAAAGGAAATACTGATGTATTATATAATTTTATCTTTTAAGGTCCAAGTATTGTGGTTATGTGCGAGAGACAGGCGAGGATGAAGCGGCTTATGACACAGTTGACCACAGCATCGAGGATCTCATATTGGACGGCCATTCGCATTGTGAGTTAGATTATGTGTTGATTATGTGTTGCCTTTGGTTTTTTTTCTATGCGAAATCAAAAAACAAAATCAAGGGTTTGTGAAGTTCACATAATTGTAAATGCGAAAAATATACGCATAAGGGCTTATATGTTTAAATATCATAATTGGAGCTAAGAATAGGTTTCTTGTTTAACTTGATGTATAATTTTGAGTCATGTTAGATCGTTTATATTTTTCTCTACAGCTGAAAGCGAATCTGAGCGCTACAAAAGACAGTTAACGTACAGCAGTGCGTACACACCCGACAAAGACACGTGTTCAATGCTGCTCGTCGCCGATTATAAATTCTTCGAGAATATGGGACAGGGCAGTCTATCAAGAACTACCTCATATCTGGTGAGAATTGATATGTCAGAGTAGTTAAGATGGAAAGTATATAAGGTAGAATACACACATTTGATATAAACGGTGACGAAAGGCTCATTAGAGCGCTTCTTTATAGATGGTTTCATTATTTCCTATGGTTTTTATCGGGATTGGTTTGTATTTTATTGAATCCATGTTTTATGAATTCTTAATTGACTTTTTTAAAACATCTTTTTAGATCAGCCTGATTGATCGAGTGAACCACATCTACAGAACAACGAGTTGGGGAAACGGTTTTATTGACGTTGGAATTGGAATCAAAGAGGTTTGCTCCGAAAATATATAATTTGACTCTCATTTCCTTGATTTGAATATAAATCTTCATTTATCTATTTCATTTTGATGCAGTTATTGACATCAATTATTGACATCAATTTTCATTTTGATGCAGTTATTCACATTAACTTATCAAACCAAAGTCAGTAAAATTATCCCAATTCAATATTCTCGAAATAAAATGAAATCTTACGGTATCACTTTTGAACAGTTCACTATTTTCTATCATTTAATCAACCTTTATTTGTAGATTCATATCCACGAAGAGCCAACGTCAACAGGAAACGGAGGGCTGCACTACAACAGCCGTCGCGATGCTTGGGAAACCAAAGACCTCCTAGAGGTAAGACCCAGGAAATGGATATTCAAATATTTCATGATATCTAGTAGGTTTAACTCTGATTTGTGCATTTAAATGCAAATATAATGAAAATGCAAGTGAATGGCTGAAATGTTACCATACATATTGGAATTAGAATATATTATACCAAAGATGCAAAGTATGAAATTTCGTAAATTTTAACTGTATCGAACTCTTTCTCGAATTTAGTCTAGCAAGCGGAAAATAATTAGCCCATATATTGATGTGAGATTCTTATTAAGCATATTCATTGTTTATTGTCTGTAATTATACAAGTAAGAAATATAAAAATTTATTTAGTTCATTAATCTATATAATGTGTCACTGTTTTATTAAACTATTCTATCATGTGAGTTTGATTTAAAGCACAACAAACTATTTTAAAATATTTTGAAAAGCGATGCGTTCATACTTTCTATATTTGTACATGAGTCGAAAAAAAGTTTGACTTAAGCGTAAATCATGGATTAATGATGACTATGCTAAGTTTTAGATGTGTTTACATAAATATTCATTTACACGTTTATGTGATGTTGTTACCATACCTCTAGTCGTAAACGTTTATTCATTTATCCAATTATATGTATGCACGTATTTGCGCCATATTCGGACTGTCCTTCAGTATATAAAATCGCTAAACCAAAACACCCTGATTATTTTCAGCATTTCAGTCGAAACACTCGTTTTCGCCAGTTTTGCTTAGCGCACCTGTTTACGCACCAAGGTTTCGCAGGTGGCGTACTTGGGTTAGCGTACATAGCGGCCCCAAGGGACCACTCTGTTGGGGGTATTTGTTCCCAAGGTATATCAGACTGTAACAACCCTCCGTTCCCAACCTCTTATCCCATCGGCCAGATGAACCTATATTCATTTTTATGTAATATATGTTGGCAGGTACTATATATATATATTTCATGGCAAAAATTAACTTTGATGAGAAATTTGGCTACAGATGTATTTTTAATTTTGTTTAATCACAGTAATTTTAAGGCATTCCCTTCAAGAGCATTGTTCAATGTACTTAGATAACACAAAAAATGTCTGTAGTTTGCACAAATACATTTAGAAAATATTAAAATTGCCATGAAACATATATGAAATAGTATGTTGTGTTTATATGTAAATGCTTTAGATGAAAATTTCTATTGATTTATGCAATTTCTAACCTTTTTTTTTAAACCAGTGTTTCCAAATAACGTAATATACGTATTTCCTAATGAAATTATGTTTAATCTGTTCTGATATTTTCAACCTATTTGTATTTATTTAATTATATTATGCTAGTTTTTAGACATTTGATATTTGTTTCATATATAGAAATAATCTTAAGTAAATAAATCTAATCTAAGTGTTACCAATGTTTGAATTTTATGGTTCTGTAGAAGTCAAAGGCCGATCTTAATATCGTCCATAGGGAACTTAAAAATATTCATATATGTATTATCCTATTAGAAACTCTCCCTTACTTTCATCCGTTAATTGGTATTTCATTTTTTTTTCTTTTAAGAAGTGATGATTTTAAATAAAGGAAAAAGCATTCGCTAAGCTACGATGTCTCAAATTGCTTGAAAGCTCAAGCAGATTTTGTATATACACGAACGTCCTGCACATTTTTTGTTCTTATCGCACACTTTCTTTTGGGCTATATATATTTTTAGTTCGTTAAGAAATAGAGAAATAACTTGCTTTTGAACTGGTAACAATAGTAGATAATACCGTGGTAAGTCTGTCGAAACTTTTCGACCTTCGAATATATATACTCAAAATAGGGTGCATTTGTATTAGGATAATTAATGTATCTTACGAAAAAAAACTTTCGGTTAATGGTATAAATTGTGTCTAATAAAACAAGGAAATATAATTCTTATTTAGTACTTTATGTTTTTTCGCAATAATCGGTCTCTTATCAGTTCATAATTGCAGTGCTATTGATGTTGTATCCATTGATGTCCATTATTTCAGCTTCTCTTTCCCTAGCAATATACCCTCTTTATATGCATAATTCCATGGTACTTTAGATTATAATAATCAAATTTAACATCTAGTCATACCATTGATTGTTAAATGTTACAGGTATTTAGTCGATTGCGCATTCACAAGCGGTTTTGCCTGTCGCACCTGTTCACTTATACCCAATTCGAAGACGGGTCTTTGGGACTCTCTTATGTCGCCTCACCCTTGTCCTATAACCCAGGAGGCATCTGTTCCCCAGGTAGTTTGAGTCGCCAAATGAAAAAATGAAGTTTTAAGTTATCCCTTATCCTTTGTATTATTCAAACAACCACCCCCAATATATGTAGTATTATGTATGGTTTTGTGAATCCTTTTTGGTTGTTCATTTTGTCAAGTATTGTTCAACGGTACCGTTTTTGTATATGTCTGTATCGTCCAAAGTGAGATCGTGCATGGTGCTGTAAAGTTATGGTATATTACCTTGTATCAGACAAAATCACAAAACGGTTGGCAATACTGGCAATGGCATATCCAAACCTTGCATGTTGAGTTTCTATGTGCACGATACCTAGTAAATCTTATAGAATATTCCTTAAATCTATGATATCGGAATAGAAATTGACCAAATACATATATCTGGAAAAAAGCATGTATATAACATTAATTATACAATGGCAGATGAAATAAACTTATACTATCAGTGAAGTTGATATCCATTCTCACTTTAAATTAAATCAAAATGTAGAAACAATGAACATGTTGATAATTCAGGTCGTTATTGATACTCATTTATTTATTTAAAAACATAATGTTTACCATTTTTGTTGGTCATGAAAATAGAAAAAAAAAATCAAAATAATGATTTCCTTGCACGTCTGTATACACATTGTTCATCAATGAGATACATGAACCCATTTTCATTTAGTTATACATGTATATAATTCATTCTTTACATTCGAATCATTTTGGAACGATGCCTCCTGTGAAATAGTTCAAGTTGCTTCTGTAATACTACATATTGCTGCGAAATAAAATAAAAAAGAAGTTTATCGTGGTATTTTTCGTGATAAAATGGTTGATAAATATTTGGCTGGGTTGGATAAGAACTTCTCCAATTCAATATTTATAAGTTCATATATATGTCAGGCCAACTTTATTAAGGCAGTTATCAAATATTATTTGCATGAAATATATGTCTACGTATTTATCTATGATTAGTTACATGCTTCAGCATAAGTCAGGCTTTTGCCAATTTATTCTGATAAACTTTATTTCCCACTTGATATTAATTTAATAACCGGTAATAATAAATGTAATTCACATTGAAATAGTCACTATTCAGTAATCGAACTAATATTGATTTTTATTTTCTAACTTCTAATAAGCTGCACCTTAATGTTTTGTATTGTGTTTTGCTTTTGCTGTGTAGTTTGTATTAATTATCTTAACCTTTGTCATAATTGGATTTATTATTTTAATTGGTAACGATCCGTTTGTAAGTTGGTTATATTCGGTAACTTATGTATTGCATTTAATATGAAGTTTATATAAACCGATACATTTGAAAATGAAATACCCAGGTAAAAAAAAAATGTTGTGAAAATAATAATAAATTATAGTATTCTCATTATTCGAATCGCCTGTTACAAATTATCACGGTTTACTAAAAACTGTGTGGACATAATAAATAATCAATCTAATAAGCTAGGTAAAACGTTTGTTTCTATCAAAATTCGATCATGAAATATACTCAAATGGTATAATATATGTATAGAAATATGTATCCTTTTTACCGCAGATTATTACAAGAACGGGTATCAGATGTACCTGAATACGGGCTGGAGCAGTTCTCTCAACCGCTACAACCGGCGACTACTGACCCAAGAAGCGGACCTCGTCACAACTCATGGTAACTAAATTTGCCATACTACCACGCTGCTTTAACATCTGAATTCTGGAAATTAAGAACAGTGCTCCAAGTTTAACGGGAAATGTTTAAACGGTAGAATTTGTGTTAACAAGGTTTTTCTTAATGCATACATGTAATTTGTAAATATTTGTGTTGGCATTTATTCTCAAAGATTATAGTGGTATAATCTAGTGTAATAATAAAGATGTGATATAAGTTGATTATGAAGAATATATACCATGCCAACTATGTGACATTAATTTTCAAGAGCTCTATGTTTTTGTTTCATGCTCATCATTGCTGCTGAAAAGAAATCGGTACGAATTTATTAATGAAATAATTAATGATTCAACTTAATCTAAATCTGATTTCAAAAAAAAAATATTGCTCATGTGTAAGTGTTTTAATAAACAAGATAGACAGGTCATATAATGCTCAGACATTTCTTAATTAGGATGCTTGGACAAATGTTGCGTTTTGTTGGCAACTTATTATAGATGTGTAATCCGTAATAAATATTATGGGAATAATCTTCACAAGCACTAATTCTCTAAGCACATGGCGTTTTCTCTGAAAAGTGTACACGTTTTTATTATGCAGATATCTATGTTTTTATGAGAATTTAGTTAACTAATCCAAGAGAAAATCAAAGAACGTGCAGATAAATAAATTATTTTGTCCTCGATTTAGGTCATAACTGGGGCAGTGAGCATGACCCGGACACAGCTGAGTGCTCGCCAAACTCATTTGATGGTGGAAAGCACATCATGTACACCTATAGTGTGTCTGGCTACGACCCTAATAATAAGGTAGGCTTAGGTCTTCAACTTAACCTATCAGTTTAACAATGAAATTGTATGTAGAGTTTATATATCAGTTAGATTTAAATATTATTTTAATGTTTTAGTGTTCTTAGACACTAGACATGTTTTAGTAAATGTTTTATCAAACTCTTTGGTTTGTTTCATATTAATTGTGTTCACACATCATTAAATAGTTACACTAGGACTATATCATGATCCTAAACCTTTAGAAAAAAAATATTTTGTGTAAATGTAATAAGTTAAGATTAAAATCCATAACGTATATTATGCAGATTTTCTCGAGCTGCAGCAGAAGATCGATCGGCGCCGTGCTCGATATCAAGTCTTCAAAATGCTTTTCACGTAAGAACCATTTTGTTGCATTCAGTTGAATATGGACCTGTTTCCTGATATTTTTTCATCTCGGATTTAATATACCACATTTCTCCATATCTCTTTCCCTCTCTCTTCTTACATTTACTTCTCATTTATCAATGTATCTTGTCTTTTGATATGTTTCCCACTTGCTATTCTACTTTCTTGATTCTAGCTCTTTTTCTCACTCTGTTCACCTTAATGGCCACCAATATTCCTGATCACCATCATTCCAAGTCGACTTTATGGCTGTTAAACATAACATAAAGCGATGAATATACATGCATTTCCATGATACTTTAATTGATCAGTTTACGCTACATATTATATAAATACAATACACATACTTACACATACTTATCCATCTTATTCTTTTGAACAGAGCCAATCAAGGCTTACTGCGGCAACGCCCAAGTGGAAGAAGACGAAGAGTGCGATCCTGGAGCCTTAGGCGAGGGCATCGAGGACCCTTGCTGTGACAAAGCGACGTGCAGGCTCAAGAGCGGGGCCATTTGCAGGTGTGTGCAAGTTTCGGTGGGGTAGTTGTGGATTGCTTGTTGCAGGGTGGCTGGATTTCTTGGAAGAAATTTCTGGAACGTTTATCATCAGAGTCATGTGTATTAAAAAATGTATGTTATAGTGTTAATTTGACCTTTCATGGTGGGAGCTTGGATAAACCCATTTTCGCAAAAAAAAAATGTTAGATATAACAATGATCCCAACAAATCATTAAATTATCAATGACATCCCGTCACGTCAAAACATATAGATTACAATAACCAATTGTCCAAAACTATTTTCTCTTTCTCTATAAACAGTGACGCAAACGATCTGTGCTGCATGAACTGCGATTTCGCGCCATCCTCAGTGCGTTGCCATGACGCACAAGAGGGCTCTTGTGAAGACTCATCCTATTGCTCGGGTAACGACAAGACCTGCCCGCCACCCCCGCACAAGCCAAATGATAGCCCATGCATCGGAAGGTACATGTTTTGAAGGCATCTACAAAATTTATCTAAGATCAATGTCTGTTAATTAGTAAATGTCTAAGTCCAGTGATAGCTCATGCATTGGATGCTGGGCATTGTTTTATCAAACTTGTAATACTCTGTCTTTATCAAGATCGAGAATTATTGTTGGCCAAAGGTAGCGTTTCAAGCGAAAAAGATTCAGTGTATAACAGTGTTATGGGACATCACTTCTCACAGAGTAGTATGAAAGTGAGAATTGCTTTTACGCCAACAATGCTCTCATTTTCTTTGGACAACTAGTTTGATATACATAATAACATGGCTATTATTCTTGTACTCTTGCAGAGGAGAATGCTTCAACGGCATTTGTGTGTCGTTCTGTGAGAGCATCGGAAAAATGTCTTGTGCTTGTGACCAAACAAGTAAGTAGCAAAATCATATGAAACTAAATTAAGATCTTTGCAATTTGCAAACTGAATCATTAGAAACAAATATTGAATGGGCACCTTTATATGGGATATTTCATGAATTCAATGTCTAGATTTCCAGAGAATCAAAATGGTAAGAAATAAAACAACAACTGCACCAACAAGAAAAGCTCTTGATGTTCAGAGAACATTTCCAATCCAACATGATATTCCTATTAATGTTACACAAAAAATCGTACAACTTCTTTCGTAGTCGACGTCTCTTGCAAGCTACTTATCATATCATAACCTATACATTATCATCCTCGTTCCTCCTCAGTCGACGACTCTTGCAAGTGGTGCTGTCGCCTGAACACGACGAGCACGTGTCTGCCCGAGGACAACGGCGGCATCGGCGTGCAGAATCTGCCCGACGGCATGCCCTGTTTGCTCGGAATATGCTACCAGGTAACTGCAGTTTTGCAATAAAATACATCTGCTACTGCCCACGTAGTACAACAATATTATGAAAATATTACAACATATTTCGGTCCAACGACATGCCCTGTTTACGGGGGATCTGCTACCAGGTTTTTGCAGTTTTAAAAGTGTTAAGTGGAGCATAGAAACTTTGAAAGTATCCTTCTTTGACACGCCTTTGAGTCGCCAACCCCACCTCCATCGTTGCCTTTTGGCATAATAAAAAACTAACTTCCAATCCCTGCCCTTCTATTGCCTTACAATTCACAATCCAGTTATGGTGCTGGTTTATATACAGTCATATGCATAATACATAAACATAAGATACATTGATAAGATACAGTCGGCAGTCATATATAAAATATGTGCGTAAGATGGTAATAGGATAAAAAAGTACATGATAAATATCAAATGCTTACACTCTCTTAAGCTCTGTCTCGAAATATCGATGATTACTCCCATACGTTTTAGTTTTGAGTGGGCAGGGGCATACTGTGGCTAAGATTTAGAATTCCCCACACAGTAAAAAATAGTTCACAAAAAGGGAGGTGATACGGCCCTATCAAAGTTTCATGTTTGATAGACAGGTCGACAGGTCGACAGGTAACAGCACAATGGAAGTTCTCTATACTAATAATGAAGGGGGTTATAATATATGCGTGATGGTAATTACCTGTCTACCTGTCGACCTGTCAACCCGTTTATAAGTAGACAGCATAATCTTCATGAATATATTATATCCTTAAACATAGTTATGGCGCATATCAATAACCTTCATAGTTCTCACCTGGCTACCTGTCTACCTGTCGACCTGTCAACCCGTCTCCCACATAAATAGTACACTCCGTGAATTCTTCATATCCTTAAACTTTTTTATGTCTCATATCAATAACATTCATAGTTCTCACCTGGCTATCTGTCGACCTGTCTACCTGTCGACCTGTCTACATGTCGACCCGTCGTCTACATAAATCGCATCAACTCAATGAATATGTTATATCCTTAAACATTTTGATGGCGCAGCTCAATAACCTTCATTGTTCCCACCTGTCTACCTGTCGA
The DNA here is from genome assembly GCA_001703475.1 of Hydroides elegans. NCBI lineage: Eukaryota > Metazoa > Annelida > Polychaeta > Sabellida > Serpulidae > Hydroides > Hydroides elegans. Next base: position 9,741 of record LQRL01155018.1, read on the forward strand.
CCATGCTATTTTCTTCTAAACTCATATTTTTAAAATAGTCCTCAAACTTTCAATATTCTTGCGCGTAAGTGTGTGGGGAATTCTAAAGTTGTTCCCATACTGTAAATATTATAAGATTTATGTGATGTATATCTTGTATTATTATAAATGATTATCCACATTTTAGGGCGTTTGTCAAAAGCAAGTTCAAGATCTAGTTCAACGTATTTGGGATATTATTGAACAATTAGGACCAAACAGAATAGGTAAGTCACTATCGTTACTTCAAGTAACTTACTTTTAATGTACATGTTTAATTTAACCAATATAAATACAAATACCATGCAGTGCAATGTACTTTTATAAAGCCTGCTCTTTTGCTTTGAGATCCGCTATATAAATTTCATTCGTCAATTTGATGTTGTTGGAAAAGTAATGATAACATGCTTCTTATCTTCTCCAAATGATTAAGGTATCACTTATTTACAGACAATCCTAGCTCCAATTATCTTTACAAATTATTTTGAGATATATATTTTTTTTTCATTTTTAAAACATACCAGTTGAACCTAATTTGCTCGCATCATAAACATTTTGAAATTTTTCATATATTTCAGTTGCCTTCATGAAAGCTAACATCGTGGGTACTGTGATAATCATCTCGCTAATTGTGTGGGTTCCAGCAAGCTGTGTCGTCTGCTACTGTGTAAGTTTTGAAGACTGTATCAAGAATCACCATCGGTATACATGTATCTTATGTTTATATATTATGCATATGACTGTATATAAACCAGCACCATAACTGGATTGTGAAAAATGGTTTTAGCAAGTGATTAAAAAGACCATTAGGAATAGTATATTAATAGATATGGGTTTGACTTTATTTTGCTGGTACTAGATTTATGAATGTGCTATTAGATTCTTCTTGATATGTTTTGTCTTCGCCATTTCAGGATCGAAGAGATAAGCAACGTGAAACCGATGAAATTGACTGGAAGCGATATGATGTGAGTAGATGTTGGATAAAAATGAACATATTGTAAATATCTTTAGATGTGGGGAGAGCTGTTATGCCAATTAACTGCGAAAGTAGTCAAATAGAACTCTAAGAATTATATGATTGTATCCTTTGAACCATCAAAACCGATATAAATGTTTGCTTGTGTCTTTTTGATACTAACCAACACGTCGTCGTCATAAATGAATGCTCAATAAACACGTGAACAATAAATAAGTTATAATTATTTGAAATAATTTGAAAACAATAAAATCACCGACCATTCGACTTCTGTATGTTCCTATTTTATTGTTTGAGTGGTAAAGTAGTTAACCGACGAGTAACTTTTGTTTCAGAATCCACAGCTTGTACCAGAAAAACAACTAGGCAGCGTTAGGCGCATTCTGGATGCAAAGAAACGAAAACAGTATTATATGAATTCATAGCCTTCCATCAATTTATCAACCACTTATTATGT